>JAXQJP010000345.1:600000-859283 GCA_037042015.1 Furcasterigmium sp. R96-07A1
ACTTTTGCTACCGCCACCTCGGCCGATGAAACCATCGTCTCCCAGATCGACAACGTCTCCTTGGAGAAACATAACTGGATGTATTATCACGATGTGAGTACGGTCATATGAAGCTTACTCCTGACATGAATGATACGTGGACTGATCAATGTGACTGTCAAGGCGGATCTGGCTCTGGCTGATGCTATTTCGGGATTGAGGCCAGCAGGCGCTCGGGTGGAGAAGTTGTGATAGTTCAAGCATCAGGTGAATAGAAGAGAGGCCGATGAGATTTGAGAACATTCGATGCATTTCATGTTTGTCTTTAGTCCCGTACACACAGATGCATTTTCCACTGGTCAGTTGGCATGGCCCAGCCAGATCCACCACTCTTAGCCACTACCGTTCAGAAGCGCGGTGCAGGAAACAAGGGGTAGCTTCCAACCGCTCATCGTCACGGACTTTCCATGTCCACAGTCGTATGAGCAAAGGTTCGCCGAGCCGATGCCGGGCCGCTTTCGCCCTCGCGCCTTGTCGCCCTGGGTCTCCTCTACAGGGGCAGCAATTGCGTGATAGTGGGATAGTCTTACGCAACTGTGTTTTCAGGACACTGTTCCCATCAGAGCATATGCGCTCTAGTGGTTTGGCAGGATCAATAGACTAGTTCCAGGTAGTGTGGATGCGTCGCATGAGTTGTGCTCCCAATGCCGTCTCCCATCACAATACTTCTAGTGGTATTGCTCCTAGTATGCTGCCTTCGGGAGCATTCACCACTCCCACACGCTACACTCGCATGCTACAAGCATCATGACCTCCCAATCTTTCAAGGTCCTTGTTGTAGGAGGCGGGCCCTGTGGTCTCGTTGCCGCACATGCTCTCCATCACGCCGGCATCGACTTCACCATCCTAGAGCAACACATCGACCCCTTCAAAGATACCGGGGCGAGTCTGGTTCTTAGCCCCCATAATCTTCGTGTCATGCATCAGCTAGGACTGCTGGATGAGCTACTTGCCATCGGCGCGCAGCTCGCCCACCAGTCGCAGAGCCCACATGCCACGGGATCGGGCTTCAAACGTTCGGATACTGCAACGAGAGTACTCCGAGAAAGGTATGCGATCCCCATCCTGCTCGTTTGATTCCACCATAGTGGTAGCTGAGACTTGATATTTCACATTCAGTCATGGATGTTCCCTCACCGCTTTCCACCGAGCTCATCTCGTCAAGGTTCTGTACGACCGGCTGCCAGGCGCTGCCAAGTCACGATACCTCAGAGGCAAGCGGCTGGTGGACATCAAGGAGGCCCCCAGCGGCGTTGTGATCTGCTGCTCGGATGGCGCTCAGTACCACGGCTCCATCGTCATCGGGGCGGATGGCGTCCACTCCCTAACCCGTCAGATCACCCACCGTCTCGCCCTGGAAGACAGCACCAAACCGCCGGCCCAGAGCTCCTGGGGCCCGGCATTACCCTTCAAAGCCTACTACAAGTGCCTGTGGGCATCGTTTCCCCGCCCGTCGCCCGTGGGTGACAGCTACGAGACGCAGGGCCGTCATCGTTCCGCCATGTACCTCACAGGCGCGAACAAGGGGTGGATATTCCTCTACGAGAAGCTCCCCAACCCAACAAACGAAAGAATTTCCTACACCGACCAGGAAGTTCAGGCATTCGCTCGGAGCTTCGCCGACTGGCCCCTCACGGATGGGGGGCTCAAGGTCAGCGACGTCCTCGCCCCCGAGTCGAGCGTCGTTGGCCTGACGAACCTGGAGGAGGGCGTCCTGGAGACTAAGAGCTGGAATGGGTTGGTCGTTTTAGTCGGCGACGCATGCCACAAGTTCACGCCCAACTCGGGCCTCGGTTTCAACAACGGCGTCCAGGACGTTGTGGCGCTTTGCAACCGGCTACGGTCGCTTCTCGCTTCTTCGACGGGCGACGAGTCTAGCCCCGGTACTATAACACGACAGCAGCAGCTGCAAGCACCAAATCGGGCCGCTCTGCAGAGGTGCTTCGACGAGTACGAGGAGGCGAGGAGGTTGCCACTGGGGAGAGATTTTGCGCAAGCATGGGGCGCCCCGAGACTGTCCGCTTGGGACACTTGGCTGGATGTCCTGAAGGCGAGGTATTTCTTCTCACTCCGGGTCGTGCAGAGACATTTCGCCAAGAGATCCTCGGTTGCGATCAGCCAAGGCCTGGTGCTCGACTACATCACTGTTGATGAGCCGTTTACTGGCAAGGTGCCCTGGGCAAATCCGCTGGGCAAGCCGGGGAGATAGATGGGTATGGGGCTTGTCGCAGATGGTCGTTCTGACAGAAACAATTTGCTCGCAACGCCGGGTGTTCAAGAAATCAACGAGTGTGGTGCGGTGAGAAAAGGGGTTGATTACAGTTTCCATCGGAGGTTCGGTTGTTGACGGGGTGCCTCAGCCCCTTTTCCTCGCAAGCACTGCTGCCAGTCGGCACCAGCCGTGACATCTCGCACTGGCAAGATGATCGGCCCGGTATTTACCCGATATCTAATCAACAGCCCCACACTCGCGGTCCGCCGTCGCGACTACAAAAAAAATCCATCGTCAGCCGTCTTTTCCTTCTCTTTTTCTTCTTTTTCTTTTCTTCGTGCGGCTGGCATGACATGAAAACATTTCCCGTGTTGCTAAAATCCTGATTTCCCGTGGATCGTCAAAACTTAGCGTCAGTTGTGCCCCAGAAGAATCATAATTGCAGGCCGGCTTCTCCTTAGTAGTCGCGACTCGGATCTACTTCGTGCTCCTTTCCTTCGGGGAAGGGGACCCGGGTCGCGACGGGGGAGGGTCGGACAGACTTTCGTCGCTCTCGCGTGATGTTTGTGACATTGGCTTGGATGTTGGAAATTCGCAAACTGCTTATTGCTGGTGATTTGCTCGTTACGTTGACCCGTTCACTGTGACGAGCGCGCCGGTGACCTGACGGTATGCGATTCATTGCAAGTCAAGTTGTCCGCAGTCCTGTTGCAAGCGTGTTGGGCGCGCCCAAAGACAGGTCTTGGGTAATGTCCGGGCGCGTGTAAATGTGGCATTAGAAACCATGGTGTGAAGAATAATGCATTTTCATGAATCGTCTATACAGCGTCTTGACGGCGTTATTCCGCTCAGTCATGCTTTTATCTCGACGCGGTCATTCATTACCCGCTCTATGCTCGCCGGAACGTACTCTCTCGTTGCCCTGGAGAAGGCACCCCGCTTATTCGCCGGGCTCGTCGCCAATCTTCTCCAGCTTGCCCATCTCGCGCTTCTCGCCCGACTCGCCGATCAGGCGCACCCTGTCCAGACGGACCTTTTCGCCGTCGCCGTCGCCCGCAGTAACGTAGATAACCAAGCTGGTAATGTTCTGGAACTTGACAAAGCGAAGCCCAATGTTGGCAGTGCCGTCGGCGTTCCAATCCTTCTCCGTGAGGGTGATAGCCTGTGTTGGCGGGGTATCGTCGGCTTCGGCGAAGTCGAGGTTGTGGGGCTTGTTGGTGTAGAGATGGATGGTGCCAGGACGCATCGGCGCATCCTCGTCATCCTTGGGCGGGATGGAGGTGAGCTGTCAAAAGTCGTGTTAGAAACTTTGGCGTCAGGAATTGAATCCACAGAGCGTACCTGGAGTGTGTGCAGCTTAATCACTGCCTGGAACGGGGTGAAGAGCAGCAGCTGATCGTCCTCGCCGCTCTCGACCCAATCCTTCCCATCAGTCTTGCCCTCCAGGGCGCTCGGCTTGGCGTTGTCGAACAGGACACGGACGGAGCCTGCGTCGTCATCCGCATTGAGGAGTTCGCATCCCTTGACCTCAATCTGATCAGTAACATCGCCGTAGCCTCGAGGCAGACCGGCGCCCCTCCAAGCACCACCGCTGGAGCTGCCACTGCCACTAGCGCCACCGCCCGAGGAGCTGCTGCCGCCGGGCATGATCTCGCCAGCCAGCTTCATGACGGCCTGGCGGAGTTTGGTCGGGTCTGCGCCCTGAATCTTCTCGTGCACCTTGCCATCCTTGAAAATGATGAAGGTCGGGAGCGCGGTGACGCTATATTGAGAGGCAACGTCCTGGAGCACATCGGTGTTGACCTTGGCGAATCGGACGGTGTTGATGCTGGCGGCAGTCTCGGCAAGCTTCTGGAAAATAGGCGCGATGGCCTTGCAAGGGCCGCACCAGTCGGCATAGACTGGCGTGATGGCGACGGTCAGCGGAGACCGCGAGCGAGGGCGGCGAACGCGGGGCACTCACAATCGGTGACGACGATGGGCGTGTCCTTGACCAGCTGGTCGAAGCTGGCCTTGGACTCGACCTGAACAATGGACATCGTGAATAGTTGACCGCAGCGTACAGTATGTTATTTATGTACGGATCGTGGGGGAGGGTTGTGGAGGGTTGAAGTCGGCGCGCGCAGACGGAACGTGGATACGGTAGTAGACAGGCAGAAGAGAACTGACGTCTCGGCGCGAGGTTGATGCTGGGCAGGTACACTACCCCGCTCTATACCCGTTTCGGTCTAGCCTGCATCGATTGTGACCAGCAACAGTACTGTACACTGGCTGTACTGTGGTCGCATCAGGAGCATTGTCTCTCACAACCGTTCAATAAGGTACTCAAGAGGTCATGTCTTGTTATTGACACAATGTGATATAATCTGTTCGTCCAACGCCTGTTTTTCGCCACTCACTCTAGCACTCATCACTCTGAATGGGAACGACCGAGACTCCTGGGCTTGTCCTTTCGAATAACTTCCGCTCCATGAAGTGTAGGGAGCCAGCCGAGTGCATTTTCTCGCTCTCGGCGTTCCCATTTGCCAAGAATTTTCTCCATATGATATTTCCAACTGACTTCCGGATCGTGGTTACCACTACCGGGTATCCATGGTTCAATAGAGTTGTCCTCAGGTTGAAGAGGTACCATAGTGCACGGCAGTCCAGATCGCAAGGCATTGCGGTTTCGTTCGCAAGTCAGAGTGATGCTCGTCAGGTCAGGTAAATCGTTCTTGATGAACCTGATTTGATCGAGTTTCGAGTCGTGTTCCATACACACGCGATAGGCGATATGTTTGATCCCGCATTGTGATAGTTGATCGGTGTACCATTCGAAATCATCCTCGGCACATATGTCTTGAGGACGGTGCTTGCCACATGAGAAGTAAACAATGTCGAGGTCGGGATTGAACCATGAGCCTCCTCTCTGAAGAAAGCTGAAGCCGAAGCTGAAATGGCCGTGCTTCTCGGTAACGTTCCAAGCTTCCTTGCAGACACCACGGATCGCAGGCGGGGGGAAACTATTTGCCAAACCCGCCTCGAATTCCATATCGATGCATTGTGCGCGTGGCTCGAATATGCGCGTTCCTGGTAGACTCATCTGCCAAATTCTGAGACGAAGCTCAACAGGGAGCTTATTGAAATGGTGAAATGTTGGCGCTTCGATCGGTATTGGTGTGCTTGCATGGTGATGGTCAATCATTGCTGAAGTGGTGGGTTCGGAGGGGGCAGTTGTATCTTTCGCTGCTAGTGGTGTACTGTTGATGCGATCCGTGAGACTGCTGACTTGAGAGGCAATTTTCCTCACCTGCCGATCCAGTCGACGGGCCTGCCGACGAGCTTGCCTACGAGCCTTGGCTAATTTGGCAAGCAACCGCTCATGGTCGGCTTTGTATTCGCGTGTGGCCCTCGATCTTCTGGAGGCCATCATGAGGTGTATCCTTGAATGTTCGAGGGTGGTGATCGCTGCCAAGTTCGAACTTGCTTGGAAGAGGCCGAAGTTGTGGGTGTGTATGAGAAGGTTGATCGGGATGGGTTTGGAAGGAGTTCAACAGAGTCTGATTCCAAGACGTTGGATAGAGAGGTAGAGAGATGTCCTGGTTAGGTAGAGAAGATGGAGGGAGATAGCGTGAGATGGCGCCTTTTGTAGTCAGAGGGAAGTCATTCGGGATCTAGCGGGTTATGCGCCTGCCTGAAAAGTCATTCAACGCAAGTCTTACTATTATTGCAAGACTAAGCAATATCAGGTACTACAGGCGAGTCCATCGTGATGTTAAAAGCATTTCACACTTTCACTTACGTACGGGTCGTCTCTCGGTTGCGTGGCATGCGCGCTGTTGTGTAGTCGCTCCCCACGTGGTTATGACCTTCAAGCATATCCTCATTCTGAGCATCTCCCAGGATCCGAGGGATCTTCGAGCTTGCCTGGAACATAACGACCTGCAATGGAGCTGAGCTGGTTGGTTGCTATCCAGAGATTATTGACCGTGGCAAGCTTGTCAAAGGATGTATGGTAGCATCACCAGCATTGGTGGGACCAAACTCGTAGCCATTTACATCCTGTACAGACCTATGGATGGGGTGATGCGAATGATGGAAAACTCCTGATCCTATGAACGCCGTCGCTACCCTGCCAGGCTCCTCAATTAATGCAGATAGACGATCTTGGTCTCATCTGAATCGTCGTGTTCGGTTACTGCGTTATGCCTCATACACGGGCAACAGTTGCTGGTGAAACCGTGCAGCCCTCTCAATAAAGCCTCATCGGGCGAATCAGGTCCATACCAGTGAGCCGCGGAGCGGCGTTGGGCTCCAGGCCCCTGGAATTCATATGCTCCCTCCAGACATCAGTGACGACGCGGCGTAGATCGCCCCAGCGAGCTGGACCGTCTGCGATGCCGCGCGAGGCGGGGAAAGTGTGGTTGCCGACAACGTCCTCGTCGTTAAGGGGCCAGTATTTGGCCTTGGACGTGGATGAGTTACGGTAGGGGTTGCGAGGGTCGTGATCGTAAAACATGATGATATTGCGGCAGCGAGGGGCGTTGTTTAGCACCAGGTCGAGCATGGAGACGCACAACTGCTCCGTCTTGAACTGGCTGTGGCTGAAAGCGATAAGCTGCACGCGAGATAGGTCGATGTGCTGGAGAAGAGGACTCTGCATGACATCGGCCGCGAGCTTGACTATGTCCGAAGAGTGGTTGAACCAGTAGCCGCGGCGAGTGGTGCGGAAGAGGCCGAACTCAAATTCGCCTGCCTCGAGGGTAGCACGGCGGGCCTCGCGGCAGACGGATCGAATACGAGGCGGGGGATAGACCGCGCCAAGCCGGATGGTCGGGGGGTCAGGGCGGAGCGTAGGCAGGAAGGGACCATTGGCTCCCCCGTTCGGCGCAGGGGCGTTGGCGTTGGCGTTGGCATTGGCGTTTACGTTTCCGCCAGCTCCCGGGGCGAAAGCGCCGGGGCCAATGCCAAAGTTGAGAGTGACGATGCCGCCGCCGCCACCGGCAGCACCCCCGGCAATACGGTGCGGAACGTCCATGTATGGCTCAAAGAGGCGGCCAGAGGGAAGCGCCAGCTTCCAAATCCTCATACGGAGCTCGGGAGGAAGCTTGTTGAAGAGGTGAAAGCTTTGGCCGAGGTTGGACAAACGCCGCTGACCGAAAATGGTGTCGGGTATATGCGAAAAGAACCCTAGGTCACCGAGGACTGTGGAAGATAGATCCCCAATATCATCAGGATCAGTGTACGGCCAAACGCTCCGGGAGCCTGATACGGATTAGCGATAGGAACCATGTGAGGGTGTAGAGAACTCGCGAGACCCCAACAAGATGGAAGACATACTGGTCTGGGGCTCGACTTTTGGTTCCTCTTTCTTCTTCTTCCCGCCGCGGGCCTCTTGAAGCTCCTTGCTCTGACTGACCAACTCCTGCTTCAGGTCCCGTACTACGGCGACGAGCTCTTGGACGGTGTTGGCGAGCGTGGTGACCTGTGTCACCAGAGACCCATCTTGTGGTGCTTCCTCCATACTGCTGGAGCAGTCCAGGCGGGCTGCCTGGATACTTGCTATTTAGTCATTGTCAGCCCATGCTGCTCTTTTGAGATGATCGAGAAAATGGCTTGGTGAAACTGACACCAGCTGTTTGGTCAGCTCCAATACGAACGAACTCACATGTTGTCTACTAATGCTGAATAGCAATAATGGGATGTGGCCTTTTGAGTAGGTGATCAGAGCTGCAAAGGATGTAGTGAACGACTGTCACAAAGTTGACCCGGTCGGATGCTCTCATGAAGTGATGAATTGGGTCTGGAGGAATGGGGATCGCGTTTGACCGAGGATTGTAGGAGTAGTAAGTAATGCGTATTGCTCTAGTGGGGCGGCATGTACCTAGAGATCGAGTCCGATTTGGAGGCCGATAGCTGATAAGTGCACGTGCCATGCAACTTGTGGTACGTCGGCCCCCACGTTATGCATCCCCCCTTTCCCATCAGAGTCACCTCCAGGACAGAACAGCAACTTCTGTAACTATCCAATTCTATAACTTTGACATTGTGTATCTTGCTTTTCCTTTCTGGGTTTGTTTGGGTGCTCACTGGCATTTCGTCTACTAATCATGCATACCTTGGACAACAAAGTCTTCAAAATTAGACAGAACATGAGAGCATTCACCCTCAATAGCAAACATGACAGGCAAACATCACATTTCCTGCTGGTCACGCCCGTACGAGCTTCACTCAAGGTTCTATCGGTCTGTGTTCACTGATAAACGTGCTAGTTCATGCTCTAAGATCAGACCTGGTCAAGGTGTTTGCACGGGTTTGCCTGTGATCTCCACATACTCTGGGCATAGTAATGTGTTTTTGGTGACTTAAAAAGTGAATATGGTAAAGAATCTAAATGCTTCATACCTACCATTCCTGATGTGAAGAACTGGGGGACGGTATGAATGGCCTGTAGTTGCCTTAGGAGAGAGCTTTCAGAAGCTATAGGGTCTTCAAAGACCTCAACTACATCTGCACATGCAGGCTTCCACCCTTCTTGCCTCCTATGGTTGATTTTTGTTTGGAAATACACCACTGATTCGTCTCAAAGCCCAAGAAACCTTTCTTCTAAAGCCCCTTAGCTATACTAGCCAGTTTCTGCAAAAGCCATCCACCATTCTCACATCAACTGCACCGCGCATTATCTACAACTCTGCTCCGCTTCTGCGCGCATTCATAACTGAATATCGTCCAATCGTCTATTGTACTTGTTCAATTATGGCTCCAGGGTCGTGGGCGCAGATTGCGTCCTTCCCCAAAAAGGCAGCTACCTCAAAGGCTGAGGGTGAAGAGTTTCCCTCCTTGCCCGCTGGACCCGCGGTTGTGGTTACCGGCCAGCAACTTGAAGCAGGAGTGAAATTCTCGTGGTCAGAGAACCCAAATCACCTGGTGAGCTTATTCCTTTGCACATCTTTCACCGGACTGCTCACCACGAGTTGTCGACGTTCCATTTGCCTTTCATCCTTGACGTCAACCTGTTATTTCGAGCATCAGCCAGCGCTTCCTCTCTGCACCCTTCATTTCCCACACAACCCATACTCCCTTCTTCTTCGGCCAGATGAGTTCTGACAAGCATCAGCAACCTGATACCCCCAGCAAGAAATCCGGAACATCAGCCAGCATGGAGACCACCAAGAAGTCCACCAAACCGACGCAGGTCGAGCAGAGTGTCATCACGCTGACACCAATCTACACTGTCATTGATCAAGTCGGTCATGTCGACTTCCATATAACCACTGTGGCCGAGATCGCTGGTGAAGTTGAAAATCGGCTGGCCAGCGATGATGAACGTGCCAAAGTCAACCGTGCCCCTACTCAATCCGGCGCCACCGACCCCGTCTCCAACAATGGACCTCGGGCTGAGGGTATTGCTCATGCTTCCGAGCCTTCTGAGCCTCTTAGCTCTGTCTCTACTTCTCTTCATGAGCCTCGTACGCAGAGAAACGTCAACGAGGTCGACCCCGAGGCAGCTTGTATGTCTCAGAACGATGCTCATATACCCAAAAGCCGCAACTCTGGCGGTTCCGAAGGTCAGAAGCCTGGCTCAAGTGCCGTCACCAGTCACAAGAAGACAGCCGACGTCAAGGGCAAGGGGAAGGCAAATGAATCCATCTCTGCTGAGGTTCCCACGACCAATACGTCCGACGCCAGGATCAACCAGCAACTCGCTGGTGTTGCTCCCGACAAAGCTGACACGGGTCTTTCCACTTCCTTGCCTTCTGAACAGTCTACTGCCCCAGGCTCTTCTTCTTCGCCTACCAACACACCTTCTAATCAGGATATCGAAACACGTATCGGCAACATGTCCTTCTCTGCCGCCCCCGACTCGGCCGGCGACAAGCCTCATCCTTCGGGTCTGACATATCAGGAGCGTTACGACCTGGTCAAAAAGCGAGTGCAGGATGCCCTTGATCTTCGCAGGGCCAGCGAGTACGTGGAATTGCCATGAAGCATGACTTTCGGGACTGCAACTGACGAGTCAACAGACTGCGCGCTCAGGGAGAAGACAGCTCCGACATTGTCTTCGTCTTTAGTCAAGCAGACGGAGGCATTGACAGTCTTTGCTACCACCAGGAGATCGTTCTCCGAGAGTCGGGATTTTTACGCGAGAGGATCAAGACTGCCCCGCAGGTGAGTCGCTAACCGAAGCTGAATATCATCGTGTCGACCACTGACACGCTTCAGGATGGTCCCAAAGTATCGATGTACATGGGAAATTGGCCCATCCGTGTGGTTGATCAGGTGTTCAACTTCATGTACACCCACAGTGAGTCAACCCGTTGCCCTGGAGCCATTCTCTGCCAAGTCCTCTCGCTAATGTATGTTCGCAGAGATCGAGGCCTGTGAGCCGCCGCCCGAGGACGACTTCTACGATATGAGTGCCGCACTCACCAATGCGCACCAGTACATCCTGGCGTGCGCGTTCGACTGCCCGCGTCAGAGGCAGTACCACCTCCAGTGCCTCAGCAGGATGGTTGAGACCGCCCAACGCCAGTCCAACGGTAACTACAAGAAGTACCAGTTGGCGTACTGGGAGTTCTCCAGATGTGAGGAGAAGCTCCGCTTGGCGAATCGCTGCGCTTTCCAGGAGCGCCTCTACTCTGAGATGATGAGGCCGATGCGGGTCCTCCTGTGTCGCCTCACTGCGGTAATGGTGCCTTGGCTCCTCCGGGGCAAGTACATGGGCGCCATCATGCGGCCCTTGTGGTTCGAGATGAAGGAGGACTACATTCCCTGGCGGGAGGCGATGTGGCACTACTGTGCCAAGGAGCAGATCCAGGCTGACGATTGGGCTTGGCTGGGGCCCAAGATGACTGAGAAGCAGATCTCCGCAGCCTCTGCGCAGTTTGGCGGCGGCTTTTGAGTCGTTGGACGCGAACGGAGGGAAGGCGAGCGCGCGGGAAACGCTTGTATGAAGGACTGAGAGCGCGCATTAATGGTTGCGCGGCAATGGTCGCACAGCAGCGGCAGCGGTAGCATCGAGGACTCCAATCTGGGTACACCATGACTGACGGGTCCTTACTAATGGTTGGTTTCGTAGTAACAATGTTTTGAGCACCTCGCCCGAGTGATAATCTTGAGTGCTCGACAGAGTCAAACCTGCTTGAGGATAACCACCGTTCCGCGGGCAGGGTAATCCCAGCCCCAAGATCCAGGGCCACGCCTGTAAGTGAGGATGATGTTGATTACTGCCTCTCACGGCCCAGTTGACGCAATGGTTATTTGGTGAGATTGTCGTACAAGCCCTACATGAGTAAGTAGTAGCGATGCATCCCCAGTCGACGATGTTGGTCACCCGGGGAACACGATGGCCTCGTCCCTCACAATATTGGCCAATGAACGGATGGAAGCTTGGACCACCACGGTACCACCCCATGCATAAGTAACGGCTGAAATATCGTTGTGCAGCTAGATCTGCACTCGATGCTGACCTGCAATATGCAACAAGAGGAGCCAGCGCTTGGGTGATTACAAGTGTGATAATCTCCAAGAGTCTTCCGACGAAAGCCCCGCCATTCCAGGAAACATCAGGCCAAGACCGCTACCAGACCCAAGAAACCCGTGTCTTGAAAAAGGGGTCGTGACAGTACGACAGCCAATCAGACGCGTTTATTCTACCTCCTCAGCCACACTACACACAACGTTGTGGCGCGATGGACGACGACAGAGTCCGTCGCCATACTCGGGACACATCAGGGTCACCACTGGCTCCGAACCCCCGACAGGTCCATTTCGGCTCAGACGCACCTGCTGCTCGCTACTACTCCTCCAGGATCTATACGGAACCCACTACTTACTCTCACAGGGGGAGAGGTGATGATGATGACTGGTACTACGGAGAAGCGCCTCGCCGTGGCCCTCGCAGTCCGAACAACTACTACTCAGACTATGATGCACCCACTCAACGGATAGAGAGGTCCATTACAAGAACGGTGCAATACCGGGATCAAGATGAGTTTACGACAAAAGTCGAGGCCTACAGGCTTCCTGTGGCACCTGTTGTCCAAGCCGCCAGCTACATGGATGACATATCCAGCCTAGTCGACCTTGACACCACACAGGCAGCGCTGGCTAAGCCCTCTGATGCTCTGCATATCTATGAATCCCATTACACTGGAGACGGCGTGATGGAGGGCTCGCACTCGGCGACACTGACTGTCCGTCACGATGCGAAAGGAAAGTCTTCTAGTGCGTTCCGCTGGCTGTGAGTAACATTGTGACCAGAGCTTGTGTGTGATATCAAACTGACAGAACAGGCACGTCCAGCAGGATACGATGAGCCTGGATGAGTTCTCGGTAAGTACTCGCTTGGGCTTATGCCTTCGGCTTACCCGTGTACTAAGCTCGTCTCAAGGCCCAAATCATGCAGCTACCGGCCTTGTCCGAAACCCATCGGTCAGCCATTGCCAGACTTCTCTTCGAGGTCAGGAAGACATTTTCCAAACCTGTATGGACGTCTAAGAACGCCACAGTCCGCCAAATGACCCCCGGCTTTCGTCAGACTACCCTGCGCCCTGAAAGCTCCACGTCGAGCAAACACATGTCAGCGCAAAGTTCCGTCAAATGGTTCTGCATTCCATACCTATCACTCCGGAAGTACAGTGGCCTCGATGCGCCGGCCGATCCTGGCACATATCCTACGGCAACCTTGCTTCAATCCTCGTACGCCCGTATCGCCGAGAAGAGGGACATGGCACAGGTCGTTCGCCAGATTGGTATTGGTAGTGAGAGGTCCTGCCTGCACATTCCCCAGCTCTGGTGCATCGTCGTCGCCGAGAGTCTCCTGCTCACATGTGGTACCATGCCAGAACAGGAGCTCCGAGGCGACATGCCAGCGGAAATTGGCAGCAGTATCCCAATTCACAAGACCGTCACTATCATCTCGGAGCCACCAAGAGAGGTGACTGCCAAGGAGTCGAATGATGTTCGAATTCTAGTGCGCTATGGCGGCGCCACACTCTGGGTCGTCCCTCTTCAAGACTGCCCGACATTCTTCAACTTGGTGGGAAGATTCCGCGAGTTTTGGCCTAATGTGGTGCACTTCCGTTATCGGGGCGATCGTGTCACGAAAGAATCCTGGAAGAACAGAGTATTGCGCGACGCTCGTTTCACTAAGAGGGACATCACCGTCGCGCTCGAAATCAGGTCAGCACTGCATCCCTCGCGCGAAAGTCAGCACTGACAGTGAGAAGCCCCCCTGTAAGCACCTCAGACTATTCGATCCTGGAAGACGAGACTCTTGGCGTTCGACACGTCCCTCCTAAAGCGTTCGAAGCCGAAAAGGCCCCCGAGGCGGGTGAAGATGGAGCTGGGACAAGATCAACGACCATGGCGTCCGACACACCCTCTGACAGGCGTTTCCACGTCTTCTCGTGGGAGGCCAAGGACCAAGCACCGGAAGATGTCCGCCGAGGAGTCCAGTCCCATCTTGCTGACATCGAAAACTTGTTCATGAGCAACTCGAACGCTCCGTGGACGCGGAAGTACACCAAAGCAGATTCCTCGATGCAATGGGATGTGTACGAAATCGTCAAGAACCGTCGAGATGAACCGTCTTCCGAGGATGACGATGATGTTCTGGACGACGCGAAATCGGATAGCATAAAGCTGTACAATGTGGCGAAGATCATGTACGACTTTTTCTTGCCGGCACACATCGTGAGCAAGGTCTCGAGCAAGTACTGGGGTGCCATCAAGATGCTCGTCTCAGACGTTGACAAGGTAGACAGGCTTCGTGGATTTTGGGTTGACGTGTTAAGTGACTAACTTTCCGCAGGACTCTGACTCGGATGAGGGACGTTATGGACGGAGACATCGGCGGCCCAACAACACCTCAACGGTCCTGACTGCCTTGAAGCGACATATCCCACAGATCAATGCATTCCACGAGATACTGATGAATGTCCCAGAAGACGTTGCGGCGGGGCTTGTGGTCCCCCGCGAACTGGTTCAAGCTTGGATTCTGTTGATCATGGCCCTGATCCGGGCTGTAGCCGATGACTATTACGGCTGGGAAGAGCAGCTCGACAAGTCGATGGACAAGCTTCAGGCTGGTATGAGCCAGATGGTCGCGTCTTTGCCTGGTCCCCATCTGGGCTCCAGTGCGCTGGTACTTCCCATGGACCTTCTGTCGCTCATGCTGCCTCGCCTGCTGTCGGATTCAAATGGGCACTATCCCGGCTACAGTCAGATTTACTCGAGCTACCTACAGGAGCTGGTGAGTCTCGCCCAGTATCCACCACACTCGGGACCACTGCTCACATTTGTCACAGGAAGCCGAGATCATGGGCATGAAATCTGACATCTCATACCAGAATCGTATCAATCTCGCTCAACAAGAGATCTCCGTGATCCGGAAGACTATCGAGTCGCAAAAGTCCATCATCCGCCAGATTATGAACGCAGAGTGTAGGCAAACGCAGCGTGACGAGATCCTCAGGGTGGGACACGATGAAGCGGAAGCCCTAGACAACGACACCGTGCCACGACCGGTCATTGAGAGAACCAGGGGCTTCCACGATGGGGACAGGAACCCGTTGCGAGATGACCGCGACATATCTCGGTTCTCACCCACAAACCCCCGCGGGCTACGGATCATGCTGCTGCGGGAGTGCGCAAACCTCCTGCGGGGGACGGCGCAGGACTTCACAGAATACGAGTTCCAAGCTGGATCGCTGGAACAGATGGTGAGGCCTGCCGCCCTCTATGTACCGTGGGAAAGTCCATACTGATCCTTTTGGGGCAGAACATGAACAAGGTCTCGATCACCAAAGACCGGCAGGAACAGCTGCTGTACGCTTTCACGGTGGTGACCATCATCTTCCTCCCTATGGACACGGTATCGAGCATATTCGGAATGAACACGGCCGATGTGCGCGATATGGAGCTCACGCAGTGGGCTTTCTGGGCGGCGGCGATACCAACAGGCATCCTGGTCATTCTCGCGGCGCTGTGGATGGTGGGTGCATACGGCGAGCTAGCCGCGTGGCTGGGGAAGAAGTTTAGGGCGGACGACGGGTTGGTGCTCGAGGATCGTCCTCCCCCGTATCAGCGAGTTGTCGGGGAGGGGTTGCTGAGCAGAAGACGAGGGGATGGGCGGACGGCACCCGTGGCTGTGGCGGCCCGAGTGCAAGACCGGTATTCCGGCGACTGGGACGAGCCGTACGATGGGCGAGTCTCTAGGCGGACGGGCTACCGGGTCGTCGAGCGATGAGATGCCGGCACGTTGGCATCTTTATCCGATTCGTGCGCATGATAATGATGACGGGCATCGCCGCAAACGTTAGCAATGCACCCGACAAGCAGTTTAGCAAAGCCTGGGAAAACGACTGAGTTCCCTCGTCATCGGGCAGACCGACTCGTGAGAAAATGGCCCAAGCCGAATGCCACATCACCCAACGGACCAGGCTCAGCCCTGTAGGATGGGCAAGAATCAAGGGTCTGTCTGAGCGTCTGGCAGCCTCGGGTTTGCATGGGAGGCCGGCACTCCCCAGACGGGAGATCGCTGGGGCCGATCTGTGTGCGTGATATTGTGGCCGAGAGAACGTTCGAGACCAGTCAACAAGCAACGTTGTTGGGCTTCGGGACCATCTAGCGGTGGCTTATCTGGGCAGAACATGTCCATCTGCGTTGAGATGGATGGTCGGCGGTTGCCAGTTGGGCAGCAGAAAGACGGTCAGGCGTGCCATGGGAAAATGCTGATGCAGGGTCTCTCCTTGCACGTGGGAGGGAGCGGGGCTTCGACCCGGGCCCCGAGTGGCTGCCAAGATGCATGCCATCCCGTAATCCTGCTTTGGGTCCTGTGACGTGCATGTGCCGTGTTGGCGTCATAGGGGCCTCCATCGCCAACTTTCCTCAGAGCGACATTGTCCTCTTTTCCATACCGTCCACTGTTGAAGTAAAAACGGGGGATCCATCTCCTCCTGCCCGAGACATCACCAACCTCTAGGCCACATCCTTCCGGCTTAGCCTCCCCCTTTTGTTGATCCGCCTTTGTCTCCTTGCGCGGCCCCTGTCGAGGCGGTGCCTGGCCTGACGCCTAGTCGGCTGACCTCGAGTGTCTGTCTATTTATCAACCCGTCACCCGACAAGCCATCACCCTTGACACCTCGGTCTATCCCAACATCAGACAACTCGCACTTCATTTTCGCAATTCTCGCAGCTCTGCCGCTTGAAGCCTCTTTGGGCATCTGCCAGAAGGGCCAGTGGCTGAACTTAAACGTTCCCCTCCATCGACGTCATCGGCTGAAACCCCTCGTTTTCTGATCGTCGCCCAATTCAGAGCCTCAGTCCCCAGAACGCACGACGTACTCAGATCCCGCAAGAGATCCTGCAGGCTCCCGTCCGCTCCCGTAACTCCACACAGCCCTACAAGCACCATCCGAGAGGTTCAGGGTCAACTCGCGGCAGCCGACAATGTGTATGTATCAGCCCCTCTTCACTGTGAGGACCATCTATCTGACTCGCCCCTCCAGCGTACTCCCATTACCACCACCACCACCACGGGCCGACCAAAAAGCGTCTCTACCTCGAAGAGCCCACGCGCGATCGCGCAACCATCCGCACCCGCCGGACGACCTTCGTCCCGGCTCCGCCGCCGCCACCTCCGCCGCCAGAGCCCTGCCTGCCGCCCGTCATCGTCGAGCCGCCACCGCCTCCTCCACCGCCCCCATGCCTTCCAGAGCCCCCTCCTCCACCACCGCCGCCCATCTGTGAGCCCGAACCCGAGCCGCCTATTGAGGTTATCGCGGTCGACGTCGATCCCTCCGAGAGGCGCCGCCGCCGCCGCCGCTCTCACTCACGCCATTCCCGCTCCCGCGAAGTCTACATCGAGCGCGAGAAGCTTGTTCCCATCCGTGTGCCCGTACCCGTCCCCGTGCGCCAGGAGCCGCAGTATGATACCTTCCGCTATGTCGACGCGCCGCGCCGTCCGTCGCCCCCGCGTATTTGCCCGCCCCCCGAGAGAGAAGACGAGCGCATGCGCATTATGATCCATGATCGGCGGAGGGAGAGGGAATACCAGGACGGGTACTCCTCGAGCGGATACAGCCGGTGATGAGCGCCCCTTTTCCAAGTTTGTATATTGGCGTGAGCGAGCTTTTTTTGCGGATTTCTCTTTAATTCTGTTCCGGGACTCAGGCAACGGTGTACATGGCGTATTATATTGATGGCCTATGCCCGAACGGCCGGGCGTATCGTGTTACGAATTTATGACGACGAACAAGTTTCTACGAATACAATGTTGTCAGAGATGCAATCAATTCCTTACCATCGCCATGACGGCCACCATATGGTGACGTCGCTTGAATGAGTCCAGAATTGAGCTATTGAACACATCACCGCCGATACGTCTAAATATACGTCAAACAGCGGCCACTCAGAACACTGCGGACGAAAGAGTTTACGTGAGACGACGAGGTTCTGAACCACACCACAGGCTCCAGAGTCCAAGGCATCAAACATGCCTTCACCGGTCTAGACTGATCTATCAGGCGCTGGTTAGAAGCTGAAGTCCATTAAACGAGAACGCCGCAGCTTGAGGAGCCGAGAGCTCCTCAAAGCTATCAATAGCCTGTCTCCTGCTGTGAAGAAACGAACAATTGGGACGGTCAGATTCGATAAAGTATGTGGCCGTGCGAGTCACGCCTAGAATACACCAAACGCCAAACTACTCATCTGATAGCCCGGCCAAGCCCCGTCATCCCATCTCCTCAAGACTCACACGCGACTGACGTGCCAGGGCCAGCCGCCCCGCCCGAAGACATTCCGAGGACTGTCTCGATGCCGGTGGTTCGATAAAAGGATGCCCAGGCCGTCCGTGCCAGGACTGCTTAATCACTGCACAGAAAATCGAGGTCACCAGATCAGGCCCGACGCCAATGTGAAACACACCCGCGACGCCCTCCGATCCCCGGCGCCGGACCCACCAGCATCCAGGCGCACAGCACGGAGCTTTGTCCCCTAGAGGCGACACTTGACTGAGCATCGTGACCGACCCATCGGGCCGGTCGAATCCCGTCCATGAACGGCCATGCACACATCACGCGATGATCTGCGTCGAGAAGCAACGATCCGGCCCTGCAGCGGACGTTCTACCCACCTGTCATCATGCGGTGCCCCGCGAGCCCTGCAGCCGGAGGCTTGGGTCGCAAACACGGCGTTTCATCGCCTCGTGAGCGTGGCATCGTCACCCAAGCAAGCCAGGCCGACAAACAGGCTGCTCACTCACGCCGCCGAAGAGAGAGCCATGCGGTCATGCGCCCGTGTCACCGCCATCGGTCTGATGTTCTTGCTGTCGTGCACGATCAGGCGGCCGCACGGCGCCCACGACAGCCGTCTGGGGTATTCTTGGCTCGGTACCGACTGGACGAAGTCTCAGAAGACACCCTTCGGCGCACGATGATGCTGTTCCCGAGCACGGGGCAAGGCTTGATATCAGACGAGTAGCAGCAAAGGCCGCCCAGAGCGCGCGTCGGTCCGGGGCGGCTGGGAGGTTCACGAAACCGGATAGCGGAGAGCGTTGTTTCCCAGGAATTCGGACAGGCGCGGCTACTGGCGCCTGTGGGCAACGCGCAAGTCTGGGACGTTCCAGTCCTGGGACACATACAGCGTACATCGTGGCTGTGGCCAAGGCTATCATCAGGCTGGCAGCCTCGGAAGGAACCCAGGGCTCCAAGCCGTCCATTGTTTATCTGTTATTAGCAGTGACATCAACAACGGTCAACGGGTCTCCGTCGACGATAGTCTGGACTCTAGCAGCCTTTTAGTTAGCCCGCCGCCTGTTACCAAGAAACGCTAAGCATGAGCTTTTCCTGGTCTGCCATCAATGAGTCGTTGCCGAGATTACCGTGCTTTCATCACGAGCGGCCCACTACCCTGATCGTCAGGGTCAAGGCGCTATCTCGCTTTGCCCGAGCCTTAAGGGTCTTTCCGATGTAAACAATACAACTCGAGTTACACGAAGCCCGCTTGGATTACCAGGTGCCAACAATGACATTGAATCGGGAACCCGGCCCAGCCCCTTCCAAACGGGCAGAAGACCGCCTGCTGGTGGTACGCCGCCTTGAGAAGATGAGACAGGGCCGGTCTTGATAAGAGCCAAGGCGTTGAGGCTGGCCAGTGCAAACGGCCCGCTCGGGCCATATTCAGGGGCAAGGCGCATAGCATCTTATTAGTGCCCCTTTCCGACGTGGGGAAGGGAAAGACTAGTGTCATTGATCGCGAATATCCAAATTCGGCGCTGCAGGTGCTTGCAGCAGGCACATAGGCACATTACACCCTTGAGAGGGTTGGGGAGTTCGATACCCAAAAGACCCTATCCGGGATTCCATGTAGTATGGGGGGTTGTCTCATCACACCGCCTTTCCCAGCATCTGCTCATGTCCACGGCCGTCGCGATTGATTGGCTTGTCTCGCAAGCCTCAATGTGGTACCCAGCCAGCCATGACGAGAAAGTCTCGTAGCTGCTTGACCCTAGATGGCTGGCTCAATGTACACAGTAGTCACCACTGACTCTAACAGCAACCACAGTGACAGCACAGGCCCCGATGTGGTGTGCTGCTTCACCCAAGACCCGGTGACTTGGTTCCTTCCCCGCAGCCCCTGAGCCAGAGGATCCTGTACACCGGACGAGAGATGTGGCCAGCCGCATGGTGGGCGAAACTCAGTTGTGGTGAATGAGACTACCGGCGCAGGCTCTGCAGGGAGCCATGGTGACTCCAAAAAGCCTCGAAAGCTAGCAAACGATATCAGTTGGCAAGCAATTGCTGACCTGACACCCCCCCCTCCTAACAAGTTCTCAGCAGCGCAGGCGCAGGTACTCTGGTGCCGCATCGGCACTTGCATTTTAATCCACGACGCAGGTAGGCTGACCGTCGGAGCTGTGCGCCTGGGACGTGCCTTGGCCCGGTGTGCTGCAGGAGGCTCGGTAGGGGTAAGCTGCAGGAACAGCGTTCCTCCCTGCAGTCTGCAGGGGGCAGACCAGGCTGCTTGCTTGCTTGCTTGCTCCAACGTAACGTGCTCGAGGCTGGTGACCACGTCTCGACACAACAGCCTCTTCTTGGTCATTGGCGAGCATTGAGGAGGCCGTGTCGTTACACGGGGAGCTTGTGCTTGGAACTTGTCATTGACCAGGTGTTTCCAGGACGAATACAGTGACCTAAACCAATGCATCTCGTATCTTCGAGCCATGTGCTCGCATGTCATGAGAGGGAGTGAGAGCTCCAGCTCAGCTTTCTGAATGGTGACATGCCAATTGCTAGGACAAGAACAGGCCAACATGCAGCCCCCCACGAACGACCAGCAGGTGGCTTCCGGAGCTTCTAGGTACCGTTTGAACTTGGCTCGAAGCGGTAAGAGATGAATCGGCGACCAGGGGACTGATTGGGACCAAGCATGTGGGGATGACCCCTGGGAGTTCGATTTAATTAAGGCATTCTTTGAAGATGACTGGCCCGCAAGAGACGGCAATCCTGGAATGTGGTTGTGTGGCGGCGGCGGTTGACAAGATGACAAAGAGCTCTGCCGTGTGTGCGGTTGAAGAAACGCGGCTCGTGCTGATGGGGTGGACGGCCGCGTGTGAATGGGGTGGTATCTATGCTGACAAGCTGCCGGAGGAGCCTTCCTACTGGTATGCACTTCCACGTCGTGGTGGTGTGAACAAGACAAGGCGGATAGTTGATTGAGAACAGAACCCTTTGGGGATGGTTGGAAGACAAGCCGACGGCACGTGGCGGGAAAGCGAGAAGTAGGTGCCTAGTAAGATACTTACATTTCCCCGATGTCAAGGGCACGGAAAGTCCGTTTTGGCGCCCGCTAGCTCGAGGACGGCGAAAAGAATTGGAAATTACAGCAAGCCTACTAGTAGTAGGTCTGGAGCTGACGGACCCCTAGTAGCCGCCGTCTGAAATTATCTTGGAGCGGAAAACAGAGGCAGGCAATCCGCGTGGAGGTCCTGGGAACGTAAGTACCCAAGTATCGCGACGCCACGTCCAGGCTCAGATGGTACCTGCTGGCTCGGCCTCGCGGCGGCGGGCGTCGTCCGCTAAAACAGCGCGCCTAGTTAGCGGCATGCTAGTGGAATGGGCCCCCTAATTCTGACAATCATCTGCCACAGGTACCCGAGTTTAGCACCAGTGAATGCCCCCGTCGTGGCCTTGCCGGACGGTCGGCGGCCTACTAGTACTTCGAATTCAGTGATGACTTCACCCAATCAGTCAATTGGACCTTTGGCTAAGGGAATGGAAAGAATCTTGACGTGAATCAGGCAAGCGCTTCAGCCATTTCTTCCTCAATACCTACTTCCTACTCCCGGTGGTGCGGCCCCAAAGCTTCCCCGATCATCTTCCAGTAAGAAAAAAAAAAAAAAAACACCTCCAGCATTCCTTCGACTTCTTTCCACTCAGAGCACAGCGTATCCGACAGACCCAGCACCACTGGCGCCCGCTCACCCGTATCTGAGATCAGCACTTGCACTCTAATTTGGGAGTTGAGACCTTGAAATCTTTCCTCGATCCGTACCACAACAGTCTGCATCCCCTGTCCCTACTTTTATCAACGTTCGCAGGCACCTCCCCGGTTCTGATGCGACGCCTTGATTGGGGCCCCCAGAAGCACCGGGCCATCTTTCTCGGATATTGATTGCTCTGAGTCTGCTTCTTCCCCGAACAGTGTTTCCGACCTCGTTTTTCCAGCCACTCCGGCCCCAGACTTACCTCGCCTTGAGGACCTTTCGCATCGCGCGGTTGCTTGCTCTCGGCGTCCTCACACGACACCCGCCGGCTCCCGTGTCGGTCCTTGCGCCAACGACTTGAGTACGCCCGCGTCCTGCCCTGGGCCGAGCGACGGAGCCTGGTACACGCGACGTCAATCAGGGTCACCCAAGCATTCTCGAAACGTCAGCACGCTGTTGTGTCCTCCTGCGGCACCGTGGACCAACCCCAGCTTGGCTCGTCTCGATCCTCTGCGCGCCGCTCGCACCGACCACTCTTTTTCTTGACCACCCCTGACCTGTCCGGACCCGTCGAGAAAGCATCCCATCTTTCGCCAGAGGCGCATTGGCGACCATGTCGCAGCATGTGCTCCAGAGTGCCCATGCCGCCCCAGAGTCTCCTCCTGGCCGTCAGACGTCCTCATCGTCACCGCCCCTCATGCTCGACGAGAGTCCCATCACCGGACGCCTAGCCAACTTTTCAGACCACAGCCCGCTGTCGTCCGCCGCTTCTAGGTACGTCCCCGGGCATCCGTTGCCATCTCACTCCCCCCCCGTGTATCCCTGTGTCTCCGCTTGCCTGCGTCCCTAGAGATTCCCTTGTCTAGGTGTGCCTCGCTCCCCTACGCTGCAGCAGTACTGCACGACTGTCCCCGGAGGGAGTTACATCCCAACTCCCCCTTGGCTATCTTCCTCACCTTGCCCAAGCCAAGACCGAAGCAACCGAGATCCACCCCCGTCTTCATCCTTTTTGTCTTCCCTCTGCCTCCTGCTATTCACGTACTCGCTCTCCCCCAACCTCTGGCCCGCTCTCTGTACACAGCCGTTTTCTTGCTTTTCCACGGGTATCCCATCCGGCAACCTGCTGTCGTCGACAAGTTGTTCGGCGGACCCTGCAACCTTCGCATGTCTGGGGTTCTGCTGTGCAACGGCTTCACCACTCTAGCGCCGCACCAGACTGACACTCTTGCCCGCTCACCAGATCTACACGGAGACCGATACCCAGCCCGCTTTCCATAGCCGCCGTTGTGTCGCCCAAGGCACCGACCACGAGACGAACAGAATTGGCACATCCGGCATCGGCCCCTCTCCAGTCGCCCGCGTCCCCTTATAGCCCGACCTCGCCGATCGAAGGACCCCGTTCGCCTCGCGAGAAACTGGACGATCTCCTTGCCACGGAACAGGTCTACTACCGGAGCGATTCGTCGGGAACGACGACTCCAGAAGCGGGATATCCAGGGTGAGTGGAAAGCTGGCGCCTCGCGCCTTGCATGCCACGGGCTAACATCTCCGTTCTCAGACCGGCCTTGCGCGGAACGCCCCCGAATGACATTCGAAGTGTGTCCGATCCTCTCAACCCGGCTAAGCCTGGCGTAGGCCTGCCCAAGTCTCTGTCCGCCAACATGGGAGGCGCCAAGGCTGCCTCGCGGGCGGACGCATCGAAGGGGGCTCCTCGCACTTCCTCTATCGACTCGGCAATTTCCGCTGCCACCATGTCACATTCGCATAAGGACTCTCAGGACAGTCAATCAAGTCCCACCGATATCGCGGAATTGATCAAGACTGCTGGCAGCCCGGAGGCCGTGATCCAGTATCTTCTCAAGGACAAGCACTCTCAGTCGCAGCAAAACTCACAACTATGGAGGCTTGTGGACAAGCAACGAGCCATGATCCTCGGCTTGAATAAGGATCTTGAGAGGGCGCTAAAAGATAAGGAGAAGTACCGGAAGAAACTGAAAGAAGTCATGTCGGTACCAGAGATTGCGAGAGCCGCCGGTTATCGCCCTCCTGAGAAAGCAACAAATGTTTCGATCCCCAAGGTCGACGTAAGCGCCCCGACTGACCGGTGCGTCGTGGCGCCAGATTCACCGAGTCTCGACTCTGACAGCCAAAAACACTCGCCAATCGACATGACGATGGCACCTTATCCCATTACGCCACCAGCAGACCAGCCCAACAACAACAATGGTCCGGCATCAGCTGTGGGAGAGATGCTCGATCCTGCACACAGCATGCCCAAGCCCCAGGAACATGCCTACGACCAATATGACCACGAGGCACAAGAGCGGGCGGAAGACGCAGCGCGACAGGATAATTCCCGGCAGATGAAGGAGCTTCCACTCAACATCGCCCTGCCGCCATCACGCAGTCTGCCCGGCGAACCTCCGAAGATGCCGGCTCCGAAACCTCCGACGGGACCCCCGTTGGCATCGCCCACGGAGTCAACACCAAAGACCGACGGAGACCTAGCACAGTTCCCGTCCCCGCCTCCTCGTAAAGGCCCGCCCGCTCCCTTGCAATTGCACCAAGGGAAGGAGTTGATTTTGGACGATGATTCGGACTCGGACTACGATGACATTCTGCAAGTCAACGAGATCGTGAACGACACTCGTGGCAGACGGCGTACGCGCGAGGAGGACGAGCGGATGCGCGAGGCACTGGCTCAGCAAGAAGCCGAACGACGCAGTTTATCCAAGAAGACCAATGGAGAGGCGAAGAGCGGAGATGATCTGAATGCTTTGCCACCGAGTCCGAGACATGTTCCAGGACAGCAAGGGCAGCCAGAGCCTGCGTCCCTGGACACTGTCCTGAGCGGTGAGCCTGTTTCCCAACAGGTTGTATCAGCGCCATTCATGAATTCGGGCCTCCCCTTGAGCCCTCGCCCACCAGGCATGGGTGGACAGCAAGCCGGTGCTGCTCCATTGTCGCCCCGTTTACACGGGGCGCAACAGCCTGGACCGTTGTCCCCACGGCCGCCTCGACAGCCTATCCCAATGCCGCCCGGAACTCAGCTCACCTCGCCCCCTCCACCCTCGGCCGCCAGCGAGGCTTTGTCGATGAGCAGCACATCATCGAAGCGCAACAAAGGATCCGAGGGCTCTCGTGTCAGTCCTACAGAGCGCAGCCGAGTTTTCAAAGGATTTGTTACCGAAGAATATCCTGATCTCCTCCTGCCGCCGAATGTTCTTCCATCTATTCAGATCAGGGTTGCCTCATCGCGTCTCAAACCTTCCAGGGCGAGTGTCATGGCACTGACGCAACTTGAGGAAGACCCTGTATTCACACTGGCCATCTTCTCGCGTGCCGACTCTGGCGAGCTTTGGCGTGTCGAGAAGGATCTCGCTTCCCTGGCAAAACTCGACCAGAAGCTCAAGAACTGTGGTGCGTTTACGACCAAGGCACCCGACAGGTCGCTCTTCAGTGGACACGCCCCCGCCAAGCTGGATGCGCGGAGAATCGCCCTCGATCGATATTTTGAAGAGGTTCTCGAGACCCCCTTCGACACGAACACGGCCTTGGAGCTATGCAAGTATCTTTCCACTTGCACTCTGCCACCCAACTCAGACAGTGCCGTCACTCCAGACATCGCGTCGGAGACTTCGTCTACAAAAATGGGCCCTGGAGGTCGTCCTTTGAGAAGCGGCTACCTCACGAAGCGCGGCAAGAACTTCGGTGGTTGGAAGGCTCGCTTCTTCATGCTCGACGGTCCGCAACTTAAATACTACGAGGCCCCAGGCGGTGCTCACCTCGGGACCATCAAATTGCCGCATGCGCAGATTGGCAAGCAATCACAACACAACGAGACCCAGCCGCCGGCTCCCGGGACGAACACCGAGGAGCTTGACAACCAGTACCGCCATGCCTTCCTCGTCCTCGAGCCGAAGAAGAAGGACTCGAGCAGCCACGTCAAGCATGTACTTTGTGCCGAGAGTGATAGGGAGAGAGATCAATGGGTCGAAGCATTGCTGAAGTGGATCGACTATCGAGAGCCCGGCGATGAGGAGGAACGTCACACCTCAAGTGCTCCTGACCGCTCTCAGAGGAAAAAGAAGAGCACTGGCAAGGGGGCGCATCACGAACCCTCGGGCTCGGACAGCTTGATCGGCGTTAGTTACGATTCGACGGCACAGGGCAATCTCCCGCAACAAGGCGAAACTGGGCGGCCCAAGACATCTTCTGGCTTGCCGGATCAACTCAGTTCCTTGCACAACCCGGTTGTCATTTCGGGGCCAAAAGATATGCATGTCATCTCCGACGCGTCCTCCTGGGGCAACAGGGCTGGTCTCAGCGTGCCTTCTGCTGAAGAGAAGAAGCAGCGCAAGAGAAGCTTCTTTGGCTTTGGACCCAAGACACGGTCCTCCGCAGATGGACAAGACTCATTGTTTGGCGACAATGGCTCCTCATCGTCAACCCCACCACAAGGCGGGTATCAGGGACCTGTCAGACAGGTGTTTGGTGCGCCTCTGGCTGAGGCTGTTCGCTACAACGCGCCAACTGACGTGCGCGTTCCTCTACCTTCCGTGGTGTACAGGTGTATCCAATACCTTGACTCCAAGAATGCCACCCATGAGGAGGGCATCTTCCGTCTCAGCGGATCAAACGTTGTCATCAAGCAACTCCGCGAGCGCTTCAACACCGAAGGCGACATCAACCTCGTCACCGACGAGGCATATTACGACATTCATGCCGTTGCTTCCCTTCTCAAGCTGTATCTGCGGGAATTGCCTACCACCATCTTGACGAGAGACTTGCATCTGGACTTCCTTTCCGTCACTGAGATGACCGACCGAAACGAAAAGGTAGCAGCCCTGAACACGCTTGTTCAGAAACTGCCGCTCGCCAACGGTACCCTTCTCAAGTACCTGATCGCGTTCCTGGTGAAGATCATCAACCACGCGGATGTGAACAAAATGACGGTTCGCAACGTTGGGATTGTTTTCTCCCCGACTCTCAACATTCCAGCTCCAGTTTTCGCCATGTTCCTGCAGAACTACGAGCCCATCTTCGGCATCGAGCCTGAGGAATATGAGCTCCCTTCACCCACTGCCGAGAGTGAGTCGTCGCACGACTCGCACTCTATCCACCAGCAGCAAGGGTATAACTCCAGAGCAAACGATGCGCAAAGGCCCGGCACGGCTGGTCAAAGTCAATCACCTCACCGACGCCGCTTGCTGGAGTCTGTTCAGGGACAGCGAAGGAACGGGGGAACGCCGCCACCCCTGCTGCAGGAGTTGAACGCCGCCCGCGCTTCGCCGCCACAGAACGTTGCCATGAATCGCGCAACGGCCTATGAGCCTCACTATGTGAACCAGCTCTCGGGCAATTCCGCTCGACCAGCGTACGAAGCCAACCTGGGGCTACCCCAGTCTTACGAGTCAGATCATCAGGGGTCGGGCAGGAATGTACAGGGCTCGTACGAGCAACCGTACGCAGGCAGCAACAAGAGACGCGAGAGTGCCATTTTCAACGGAGGAATGGTCGGCTTGAATCACCAGGGCTCTAGGAGTCGTCTTCGAGATGAAACTCGCTTCTAAGATGAGCCGGCCTTGAGCATAGACTGCATACGGTCTGCACATTGTTCTCTTTTACTATAAGCACAGCTCTTTTCACAGTCCACGAGATACCCAGCGCCCTCCGGCCCGGAGGAGCAACGCATTGGGCGAGGTTTTCTCGCTCATACGCATGTCATCAACGGTGACGATCTGGCCTTTGCACCGGGGAGTTAATTTGCCATCCAGCATTGAACTGGGTATCTTCCAAGGTCTCTCATCCAAGAAGCATTGAAAGTATTGCCTAGGAGTGGGTTGGTTGCATCACGAAGGAATTTGATATCGAGCCTTCATTTGGCTCGAGGACCTTCCGAGACGAACAAAGCCGTTTTCCAAGACTTGAGCGGGCGTTTCTGGTAGGCTTATAGCGATTTCTTTACAGGAGTGCCACAGGCACAGGAACTGGGTAAATAGCTGAATTGTACACACGTCTGGCACGCTTCCCTTTTTCTCTCTTGATGCTCTTGACCATGGTGTTCTTTGCTCCATTGCTAGACCGAGGCTCTGATGTTCACCGAGAACAATGTCTTAAACATTACGTAAGCGGGATTAACATCGTCGGCAGCCTCGGGATGTCGGCGGCTTGTCGTGCGCGACAAGAAATTTGGTCGGCAGTTCATCACGCCGCTCCTCCGTGATTGTACCAAGCCCATCCCACCTTCTCCCGCAAAGAGCTCTTTATTCGTCCGATCGTCATCGGTACCGAGTCGACAAACGCGATCTTTACGCCCCTCGACCTGCCATCTCTGGTAAGAGGCCGGGGCGTGCACGTCTGCGCTCCCTTGCTCCGTCTGTCTGGGCACCATGTCTGTGGACGCCGACGTTGTCGACCCCGCGCTACGCGACCCGGAACTTCTCTCGAGCTCGAGGCCCGTGGCCGAAGCTGCAGCCGCCTACACTGCCGCGGCCGCTGCGCAGGAGGCACACCCCGAATCCCCCGAGTCGACACGATCAGAGCACTACAGCGGCACGCCGCATGACGACTCGCCTCACAACGATGCTGGCGGCACACACGGCGTCCTGGGCGACGATGGCAAACGGTCGCGGGCGTGCGAGGCGTGCCGCGGGCTGAAGGTGCGCTGCGTGCCTGACGGAGACGACGTGGACGGGCCGTGTCTGCGGTGCAAGAAGGCAAGGCGCAACTGCGTAGTGACGCAGCCGACGCGCAAGAGGCAGAAGAAGACGGACAGCAGGGTCGCGGAGCTAGAGAAGAAGATCGATGCGCTGACGGCGAGCTTGCATGCGCGCGCCGGAGATGGTGCTGCCCCGAGGCGGGAGGAGACGGCAACCGCTGCCGCGTGGGATGACGGCACGAAGGAGAGGGAGCAGCAACAGCAGCACCCGGCCATGAGGAGGACAAGTGACGGGTACGTCATTTACCAGCCGCGATATGAGTCGCAGGCCATGGCACCGGCAACAACCTACATGGCGGGACAGAAGAGAAAGCTTGTCGAGCGAGGGGTTGACGAAACCGAAGGCGCCGAGACGAAGGCCGCACCGATCCGGATGGATGAGAGCTATAGCGACATTGTGTCTCGAGGACTTATCACGGCGGACAAGGCGCAGGAGCTGTTGGATCGATACAACGGGCAGATGATTGTCCATCTCCCTGCTGTCGTGCTACCGACGGACATGACGGCTGCTGATCTACGAGAGGCCAAACCTGTGCTCTTCCTGGCCGTCATGGCGGCGGCAGCGGGCGAAACGTCTGGTCTGCAGCGACTGCTTGTCAGGGAGCTGATGCAGGTATTGGCTGAGAAGATCATCATCACGGGCGAGAAAAGCCTGGAGCTCGTACAGGCACTGCAGGTTGCCGTCATCTGGTATTGGCCGCCAGAACACTTTGAGGAGCTCAAGTTCTACCAACTGGTACACATGGGTGCTGTCATGGCCATCGACATTGGTCTTGGCCGCCGCCTGAACGGGAAGAAGTCGGTACCTTATGGTGTGTATGCCTTTCGGCGCATGTATCGCCGGGCAACAATGCCAGATCCCACAACACTGGAGGCACGAAGAGTATGACACCCCCTCTGCCCATTTTCACGATGTTACCTCTGCTGACTACCTGTCTAGGCGTGGCTTGCATGTTTCTTCCTTGCGTCCAACACGGCAATGGCACAACAAAGACCACTGCTCATACGATGGACAAAATTCATGGCAGAGAGCTGGGAGTTGCTGAGGACAGCCCCTGAGCGCGCGCCGACAGACGAGTACTTCTGTGCCTTGGTCTGGACGCACCGCGTGTCGGAAGATATCGGCCAGCAATTTGCCATGGACGACCCAGACGATGGAGTGAACATCAATGAGCCGAGGACGGCATACGCGCTGAAAAAGCTGGAGCGGGACTTGGAGCAATACCAGAAGTCCCTGCCCAAGGAACTGTTGCAACGTAGGTCATCAGATGAGGGCCCCTCTCGCCCTGGCAGCGCTGACGTGAGCCCCCAGCTACCCTCAAGATTTCGTTCGGCATCGTGTCGCTATATATGCACGAGGTCGTCCTTCACGGAGATCCAAGTGACACTAGAAGCATGCAGGATCAGGTCGCTGGGCCTCCGACGATCTTCCGCGACATCATCATGAGTGACCACTCGACCGTGACGACCGCCCATATTAACGCCTTCTCGGCGTGCCTCTCCAACATTGACATAATCCTCGAGACCTTCCTGGCCATGGAAGTCAATTCTATCCGATGTCTGCCGGTCTTCAATTTCGTACGCGTCGCTTACTCGCTTGTCATCCTTATCAAGATCTACTTCTCGGCAAAGAGCAAGGATTCGGAACTATCATCGATCATCAACGGAGACGACCTGCGCGTCTCCTACTTCATCGACAGCCTGCTTCAAAAGTTCCGCGCCGTGGCGGCAGAAGATCGAAACCGCCCAGCGGCCAAGTTCCTCGTCGTCCTTGTCATGCTCAAGGGCTGGTTCGTAAAGCAGAACCACGACAACGGCAAGAATGGTGCCTCTCCTGCCCCGAAGAGCCGAGGGTCGCCATCCGCGTCCGGTTCCGCCTCCGTCGCGCCTGACTCTTCGCAACAGCAACAAGCTCCTCCTCAGCAGCAAATGGCCAACACCCCTCTCCATCTCCTCTCCGAAATAGCCACCAACGACCGTACCCGCACCCAGTCTACGCCATCGAACGGTAACGGCAATAACGTCCCGTGGGGCTTCAATCTCCGCCAAGCCTCGCAGCAGCAGCAGCCACCTCCGGGCTCCTTCATGTACGACAGCTCGGATACCGCCACCCCGACAACGAGCGAGGCAGCCACAAACCCTCTCTTCCCGCCCTCATCTTTCCCCAACCCCGGCAGTGCCGCAGACTTCTCCCCATTCAACGTCAACGACCTCACCCAGAACCTATCCATGGAAGAGCTCGCCGCCAGTCTCGGCCTCGGCGACGGCGCGGGCCTCCCCGGCGCGGGCCCCGGGTTCCTCGGTTCCTTCAATCCGGCTTATTCGGGCGTCACCGGCGCCGCTGCCGTCGAGCCCGCCATGGCACAGGACCCGTGGTTCGGCCAATGGGGCGATGCCCTCGGCGGCGTACCACCACCGGGCGGCGGCCCCTCGAGCGCGTGGGGCGGCATGCCACCTTTCCAGATGTGATCCCGTCACGACGAGGAACGAGCATCTCCTCATCATGAGGCGGAGCCACGTATATTCACACATTCCGGCAACATGCTCTACTTTATGAATTATGATCACACCTCTCACTTCTTGTAGGGCCAGCTATTGGCCCCTAGTTTTCCTACCGAAGAAAATCTCGACACTACGGAAGCAAGGCCTGTTTCTTTTGATGTCCAGGTGCAGACATCTTTTTTGATAATGGCCGAGACCTATGAAGAATAATGGAGTGGGCCGGCTGCCCGGGCGCCATCACGGCTATTACGGGGTGTTGCGGCGTCAGTGTTATCAGAGGTCGGCGTATGTATACCCTGAATAGATTATTAACAATTTGCAAGCAACTCTTTTCACGTGCCACGCTTCTCTCCGCCTCGAAAGAGCCTGCCTCAAGAAACCCTATGCGGGCCGGTGCCTTTCTAGCCGTTCGAAGCAGGTCATCGCCGGTAGGATGAGCTCCGAAGAGGAGTGGATCCCGAACGACTGGTCGATCACCTTTTATTTTTCATATTGCTGGGCACGGCAGGCAGTCGACAGTCCGGAACGATAAGGTCCGAGATATTCCTGGCCAGCTTCGCAGGGCCTCTGTAGATGAGCGCAATGCCTCCCCGGATATGTCCTTTGAAAGATCGCTTAAAACGTGGGGCCTTGGCTACCCTGCTGCGTATTTGTCGACGTGTATGTGATGATGGCTCCTTGTCTTCAAAACGCCAAATCCACAGTCGTAGCTTCAAACCTCAACCGAAAACTTCGAGCATGATTATAAATCCGCCAATTTCATTATGATGGATACGTCGACGAACATTCGAAGGCCGGAATCAGAGTCCCGCATCGTTCCAGTCTACCTCGGCTCGAAGTTGTGACCCTCATAGCGCAAACCCATGTTCGAGAAAAGTCCAAGTCCACAGAACCACGAATTACAGTATGCCCACCCTCATTTGACTATTTTGAACGTCTGGAGCGTACGTGGGAAAAGAATCGATCAAATCACCCAGACTCCCCCCTGTAAAATAACATCACACAGCGTTGCCTGGCTGTGGTTAACGCTACATAACCTCGAAACGTCTTTCGCCATGCTAAATCATCGCCGGTCAGCTCATGAGAAGAGCACCATGTACTCGTGCGTTGAGCCGCTAGTTGAAACCAATACAGATAACAATTCTTAGGATAGGCACAGTCGAGCCAGCCTCACCAACTCCGTGCGTCTTCCCAGAAGGCCGTGTCGTCGTCTCAAATGTGTCAAGCATCGGTATTACCCCGCAGGGAGTATCTGTTCGCCCTCTTAATCCATGTAGAAGTCCCCTTTGAGTATGCGTTCCTGGAATGCGTCGGGCTTTTTACGCTGGGGCTCGGGAGCTTTGGGCTTTGTTGCTTGGGCAGGTGGTACAGGCATGTCGGAAACGGACTTGGCCCGATCGTGATTTCCACTGCTCTGAGGAATGGCTTGGGGCGAAACAGAGGACATGGAAGATCCGAAGGAGAACGAAGGACGGGATCCCTGGACGGAGCTCTCGGCTCGAGATCTAAGCTGCTCGGACCAGTTGAAACCTTGGTCTGGGCGAGGAATAAATGTGTCAGAAGGTTTTCTTTGGGTTGGTGCTGTGCTTGCCTGTGCAGGGGTACTGAGACGACGTCCAGAAGAGGACAGGACGGCAGCAATGGACAATGCTGGCGAAGCAGGATTGTCTTGATCTTGTGAGGGGCTCGCACCTGCAGAGACGCCTCTGGGGTTCACACTGCTGCGCCTGCCATTGGAGGCCGGCGTCTTGTGCGAGGAAGCATTGGTAGGAGCAGATGGGTGATTACCGTTCGATCCGGGACTTCCGCTGCCATTGCGCATTCGCATTGCCGGGGCACCGAAACTCATCCTGCGCGAGAAGGGCGTGACAGGAGCGGTACGGCTGGGCTCGTCCTCATCAATGGCGTGCTCATCGATGGAGTCGGAGTTGGTGGACATGCTTCCACGGCGAAAGCTGCTGAAGGCGTTGGGATTGGTTGGCGAGGTGCCAGTCAAGCCAACGCTCGTGGTGGAGATGGACAAACGTCTACGGCCGGCGTCGGCGCTGGGGGGCAAGCTGCTGTTGGCTGTAGTCGAGTTACTGCGGAACAAGCCCGCGAGAGCTTGCTGGGTGACGGAGCCACGGCGACGGTGGTTCATGTCGGCGGGAATGTTCTGGTTATCAGAAGACATCGTGACGGTATGAGCGCCGGGTCGGCTGCGTTATATGCAGAGCGCGAGAGTTGTCGGATTAAGGCAGCTGAAGTGCCTCTGGGTACTGTGATGCACGTGAAACCGTGGTGGGCTGAGTTTTAATGGAAATCAGATGGGTAGTCGTTCGAGGTGGCCGTTGTTGCGGGGTGGTGGTGTAACGTGCGGTGTTGGACTTGCGAGAGAATGAACTGATGTGCGGGAGTGTAGAGAGTGCGGGCGCGTGGCTAATAATAAATCATCGGCAGGTTACCGCTAGACGGTATACCGATAGGGGACGAGGAAGAGACCGCGCCGCCTTGTGGTGGACGGGCGTCGATCAAGGGGTCGATGGCGCGGGAGACTCAAGCTGTGACGAGAGATCGGCCAGGGCCCTGTGGAGACGGAGGCAATCGAAGCTTTTGGGGGTGACGTCTGCGTGCGAGGACAGGGGTCGTAGAGAGTTGGGTGTGGAGCTGATTGCTGGCGTGATGTGAATCAGCCAGCGATCGGGGGGCGTAGGGCGTCGTGGGCGGCGCAGATGCAGCAGCAGCGAGGGCCTAAGAGGCGCGCGGGGAATGGAAACAGAGGCAAAGATTGGCCCAAGCAGAGTGGATGGCGACAACAGTGTTGCAGGGACTGGGTTGTGGGGAAAGGCGTAGGTGCACGGGTTAATGAGAATGGGATGACGAGCTTGCGCGGTTTGACGAGTCGTGTTCTGCTTGACGAACAATGGACGGTCCCGAGACCAAAAATGCCGGTCGAAAGACGGACGGAATGTCTGGCCGTCTGTCTCTGTGAAAGATGAGACAATTGGAATGTACGGTCCTATGCAGGAGGGGTCGGCTAAGGAGGAAGGACGGTCGATGGGTCTTGAAGATTGTGTACAGAGGTATAAGGAATTCGGAGGTGGGCAGCAAGAAGAGGAGGAGAAGGAAAGTAAGGTAGGTAGAAGGAGGGAAGCTTCTTCTGAGGATGAGAGGGGAAGAAGAAGTCGGACTGTAAAGAGCCCAGGGCTGGATGATGAGAGGAAGGTCAGGTGAGACGTGCCTTCCCTTCACTGTCCAAGTGCCGGACGATGGAAGGCGGGGGAGTTATCCCCGGACAGGAAAGAGGCATGCACAGGATGGCCATCTCGACGTGTTAACACGTGCTAATATTAGGCTAGTGCAGAGTGGCAGGAAGTGCGGGAAGCTGGAGGCTGGCTTGGCTGGACTTCTGCTGGTCCCGAAGCATACCTAGCTTGCTAGCTGCCTCCTACTGTGAAATGGGAAAGAACGATGGCCATCGATGGCCGGCCTGCCGAGCAAGACCACCAAGGAGGAGCTGTTGGGTGTGCCGAGTGATTGTCACCGGAGAAGACGGCAGGAACACCCCTACCCTAGATTAGGCCGTGCAACGGCCAATCAACGCAGACACCCCACCACGAGCACGCCAGCTTCCCCGGTACCGTAGCCGCAGAGAGGACCTCTATGTGATCCGTGCCCATTCTAGCGTCGCACCCTGGATGGCGGCGACGTCACCCACTCGACTCGGTTTGCGGGGTAAAACAGCAAGACCAGATGGCGCTTGTTCAGAGCCAAGGGGAACACGGCGAAGAAAGCTGAGGTGCCCCTGATGGGTGCTGTGCTACAAACGTTCGTGACTCGACTCCCCGGGATCTATCACCAGCCCGGCCTCTGGGCGCCCGTCAATCGTTGCCTCCATCACACGGACTGCTAGTAGGTACTACTACTACCGACGCATGCAGACCAACACCCTACGTGGGAGCTTGCCGCCATAGGAAATACAGTGCATGCTATGAGACCTACGTCTTCCTCCACCACTCCAAGCTCTCCAGCCAAGTCGCACTCGACCTCCTCTCCGCGGCCACAGGCCGTCGAACCGTGCAAGTTGTGCAGGAAGCCACACACCAACCGTCTCGGCTAACCATGCGCGCGACCAGGGTCCTCACCCCAGTGTAGTACTCGAGGTGTACACCATCGGGCTCCCATGGCCATATGTACTGTGTCTCGCCTCACGACACGGCCACATGGGCCCTCGTGCCAGCAACGCAGCAACAAGTGTACAGCAGCCAACTCGTGGTTCATGGTAAGGGGGGGCAATGGAAGGCTCACGTTGACTGATGATCTACAGTCATTGTAACGCACCACGAGCCGAGGCTTCCTCCCTGGCGTCACAGTCTCCTCGATCATCTTGACTCGGGTGCTGGATGCCGGACTTTCATCTCCACGCCATTTTCCTACTGCAGACACTAGCCTTCCCCAGATAATCGCCGCACCTTGGCCTGTGCGGTAGTCGTGTAGCGACCAGGCCATGTAGTACTGTACCTAGGCAGGTATGGCATGGCTGCAAGCCACCAAGGACATACCATGCAACCGCTGCAGCGGATGCAGAACAGCCATGTCCCGTCCGTCCAATCGCTTACTTGCCTTCGCCTTCGCCTGCCCAGGGGCTGTTGTGGCTCCGACCGTATAGTCTGCATTCGGGCGAACGAGATATCTGGCTCTTTCCCCTGTCAACCCTCCTGGCCCCTTATCTCGACGTCGCGGACCTTCGGGACGGTCGTGTGGGCTGTTGTGGTTGTGGTGCTTATGCCTGCGTCCGTAGCGCATGCGTCGTGGCACACCGCATTTCGTACCCAGGGGCTTATCTCCTCCAGCTCCCATGTCCAGACCTTCGTACTATAAAAGCCTCCGGGGTCTGCACGCATGTGGCTTGCCTTTAACCCCCAGCCCTTCCGTGATCCCGCTTCGAAGAGCGCATCAAACTGCTCAACCTCCGCAGTCTTGCCCATGCTCTGACTCGGGAACAGTGCATGTGTCTGAGCGGGAGGCCCTCTTCCCCGCAAGCATGACTCTAGTTGTCTCCATCTAGCGACCGTTCACGGGCTAGCCTGCTTGGACGTATGTGCCTCTGCCTCGTCAAGCGTCGACCAAGGTCGGCAAGTTAATGCCACGCCCGAAACATATCGCGGATCTGCGAAGGCGTGGATGGCAAGAGACTAGTTGTGTTGGAACAAGACTACACGGTAGTCCGTCAAGTGAAAGTCACTCAGTGTTGTACATGAGTGTGAGCTCGAATAAGGTCCGCGGATAGCCAAAAGGCGATGAGACGCCACTCAGCCGACACCGCCAAGAGTCCCACCGCAGCAGCGGCGCACTATCTGACTGTTAACAGTGTGTCCTGCGTCTAGATGATTTCTCGCATGCAGGCGAACATCCAGGACCGGCGGTTATACTCTTGCGAATACGGCTCCTATCTAGCACCGGCAATACTGCCTCGGGGCTAACGATGCCAACCACACATAACTCCATCTACTGTCAGCACGACTCGCTGGACCAGACACAATCAGACTTTCCACCATTTTCGAAACATCATCCCAATTCCAGGCAAATCTCTGGCACTCCTGGGCTTGTCTGACAAGTACATGTTAAGATCAGTAGCGAGGATATCTGGGGCTAGCTTTCTCCCGCATTTCTGCAACTACACATCACTAGCATTATACGTTCAATGTTCTCGTGCCCTGTCATTACTATCTCGATTGTTCGTTCACAGTTTCAGGGCATACAGTCCAGAGTTATGGCAACAAGCGTTGCGGGCCTTTGGCCACCTTTTTATTATCATTGTTGTCGTTGGCGACATGTCTATCATGCAAGTTTGTCTATCAAGTCCTCTTCACGTCCTCGTCCCAAAGCCTCCACTAGTGGTACGCATCTCTATATGGACTCCGGTGCCACCCAGGGATGATGCTTAGGTGCAGTGGAGAGAGCCGTCAGCGTGGGTGTGGCAGTGCTCGTGGTCATCACTGTCACCCTCGGCAGTGCTCGTAGCGCTGGCCGTGGCCGTGGTCGTGGTCGTGGTGGCCTCCTCGGTCTCGGTGGCAGCAGAGACCTTGCCGGGGCAGCCGACGCCGGGGGCGGCGATATCGTAGGCCCAGGCGTCAATGGCGAAGTACTGGAGGGCGTCAGTGTCGAAGACGGACTTCTCGGGGTCGGTCTTGGCGAGCTCGATGACATCGGCGTAGTCCTCGGCGAAGTGCTCGACCTTCTCGTCCGAGATGAGAGGGACGTGGAAGAGGCGGTGCAGGAGGTCGGTGGCCCAGTAGGTGTTCAGGGGCGACTCGGCGACTGTCCAGCCGTTGTTGCAGACGGAGGAGAGAGGCTGGCGGATGCGGTAGGAGAGGTCGCAGATGACAGTCTCCTGGGTGGCGTTGTTGCCGCGCCAGTGGCCGGCCCAGCCATCCTGGTGGCAGTTGCCGTCGATGTCATCGCAGCGGAAGAGCATGCCGTCCTTGTTGCCGTGGACGACACGGCTGTACCAGCCAATGGGCCCGGCAACAGAAGCGTTGCCGAAGTACTTCTTGGCGAGGTCGGACTCGCCGCCCCAGCGAAGCAGGTGGTCACGGGCATGGGCGGCGATCTGGACCGTCTCCTTCAGGCCGGCCTCGAGCTGGTTACGCAGGGTGGCGTTGCAAGAGGCGTGGATGGGGAAGTCGGCCTTCCACCCCTCGGCCCAGTTGTAGGCGGAGGCGGTGGACTCGGGGGCCGTGTCGACCGAGACGGTGACGGGGGCGTCCTCGGTGGCACGGGGAGCAACCGGGGAGGCGCTCGCGGTGAGAGGGAGGAGCAGCAGGGCTGCGGCGGACAGGTTGGCGAGCATCTTGAAGAGTGGTATGGCTGTCTGTGTCTTGGTGACTGTGTCTGAAGGGACGAGACTGAGACGAGATGTTTGGATATCACCACGAGATGGAAGGCTGTGCAGTTGCTGGGCTCTGAGCTGAGGGACTGAGAAGAACGGCGAGAGGCGAGCTGAAAGGCCGGTCTTTTATAGCTTCGCCTGCTGTCGGCCTGAGCCGGGGGATCGTCTGCTCATGCCATGCGAGGTCGGCAGCGGCGTGATCATCTCGCATGGCCTGACGTCGTCTGCCAACAGTCAGCTCCTCCCAGATCGCACCCCCACCGGGAAGAAATTGCAACCTTGCCATCGCGAGGGCTCTCTGGGAGGGGCAAAAACACCCCGATGAGGTAGGTAGCGAGGCTCGCCGACCTCGTTGGACCCTCTCCCTCATGGTGTGCCGCTCGTGAGTGGCTCATCAGATGCATGTCCTGTCCTCGCCCTTGTCGACTCTTGCACTGCCAAGACTGACTACCACGAAGGCGACCCTGATGTCCCGACTTGAGAACCAACAATGGCCGAGCTAAAAGCTGCATCCTTGTCTGCCTTGTCGTCGGCGAGTAGCCGGTGGGATTGGTGATGGGGACACTTGCCGGAAGAAGTCATGAGTGACCGAGGGGAGTGAAAACCCGGTCACTAGTGGACATGAGCGGAGAGGCAACCCAGCCTCTAGACTTTCTTCCATGTTCTACAGTCCACTCCAGGTTGAGCGGTTAGGACTTGACGGATGAGCAGACGGTTGAAGTTGGGGGCGGGGCTTTCAACCATCCAGGTCCTCATAACAACCACAACGGCCCCGCACCGTAGAGCCGGGACCGGGCGGCGGCCATCAGGGTCCTCGCTGAGGGAAAACTCTGGCGAAAGACAAGCAAAGGTAACAACAAACGATGATAATTTTGTCATGTATACTTCTCCAGCCACGCTGGTCTTGACCGTTGCGATGGCTTTAGCATTTCCGGTGGGAAGGATCAAGATATGTGCTTCCCAAGAAGCTGGCTTGGAATGGTCCAGTCGTCCCCTCGTAACGGCCGTCAACCAGTGAGGTGGCAAGTGGCAGCTGGACCATGCGGCTGTCCGAGCGGATCTGTGATGGAGCGGTGTGGCCAGTGCTAGAGGTATGCTTGAATTGTAAGCTTAAATACGCAATATTTGTGTGGAACGGCCTCCCCTCAGCCTACCATGTGGTTCAGACTACAGGCCCTCATCGTGGATCCCAATCGTAGTACTTCTTCTGGCCGGCTCCGTCCACCGGATCTGGGCCGTGATCTTGTTGACTTTGGTCGCTTCCGTCTGAAGTAAACCGGCCTGTCCGGCCAGTCGGCCTACCGGGCCCACTCTTCCGATCCCGAGGGCTCCTTGCGCGAAGCCGCCGCCCCGGCGCACGTGGGGCCCTAACCGCCGACTCCTTCGGCTCATGTCCGGGCTGAGCGCTGACCTGGTCAATCACGATGACTGATTACATGACTGGGTGTAATATGCCCGGGCCAGACATTGCGCGTTGCTGACTGGGCAGAGTCATGATCCCCAGACAAACCCCGTCGCACATCCCGGCTGGGCGTTTTTCGAGATCGGACCAAACGGCAACTTGACCGGGAGTGTTTCACCCAGACATGCCCGGGGCATCCGAGCAGCCGTTGACAGCCTTGCGATGCATCATTCTCGAAATCTCATTGGAACAGCCACTTCGATTCTCGCATTCGTGTCAAGCGTCCATGTCGGCGATTGGCTGGCCCTGTCCATCTGCTGCGCGTTCAGGTCGTTGCGTTCATCCGTGTCGTATCGGGACGATGGCCTGAAGATTCACCGCACCTCAGGAATATCAGACAAGCCGTATGTTCCATCTTGTACCAGTCCGTGCCCCGAATGCACTGGTCTAAAATGGACCACTTCCCGCTCGTCTACGAGGTCAGCTGGCCCTTCGAGTCAAGAATAACCATAACTCAGACGCCCGCAGACACCAAGATAGCCGTACTTCGGACCATCGACAAAAACAACAAGAAAACACACACCACTTCAATTTGAACACCATGCTCAAATCATTCGGCTTCACGGCGGCTTTCCTTGTCGCGGCGGTCTCCGCTCATGGCAACATTGTCACTCCCGAGCCACGTCAGCCTGGACCGGCCATGGTCGCGGCGTGCGGTCAGGCCAACGTTGACGCCGTCATTGCCGACCCCAGCATGCCCCTCGAGAACTTCAGGAATGCGCCTCCTACATGTGAGCTTGTACCTCTCGCCGAAGATGACCATTGCCCACTGACACGCCTAGGCCAACTCGACCTGTGCCGCGGTGCCACCTTCGAAGACAACGTCGCCCGTGTCCAGACCTTCACAGCAGGACAGCAGGTCCCCATCACCGTCGACCTGCCCATCCCTCACGAAGGCCCTTGCAACGTCTCGGTCGTCGATACCAGAACAAACACTGTCGTCGGGGCGCCGCTCATCGAGTTTGCGACTTATGCGGACGAGAACCTCGCCCAGCCGCCGCCGAACAACACGGCGTTCTCGGTCGTCATGCCCCAGATGCAGCCAGGGCAGTGTGCGCAGGCGGGCGAGTGCACAATGCAGTGGTTCTGGTTCGGAACGAATGCGCAGCAGACTTATGAGAGCTGTGTTGATTTCGTCATGGTGTAGATGGAGCCGGAGGTCGAGTTTGTGGGGATAATATCATCAGCGCTGGCGACTGACCGTCAAAACGGACCAAAAGTCATTCCATGAGGACTCAAATGAAACCTTCAAAGCAAGCTAGTACTGTGTTTCTAGTAACGCGTGAGGTTCTTCGGGGCCAATATGGCAGCTTAGCACTGAGTGAGGTGTGACCTGGATGATGTACTGTACAGCATACGTGAGCTTGCTGGTAGTGGGTCGAGGACAGGTTGAGCATCTGATGGCTTATGTAAGTAAGGAATATGCACGGACCAAGGACTGCTGTGCTAGGGGCAACTTGCACAAGCAAGCCGCTAGACCGAGATAGGCAAGCGGGATATGCTGCCGGAGCATGTCCCCTGCCTTTAGGTTCAAGGGTCCCTCTCCGTCTTTTCACGGGGGCGCCGCCGTCGCATCGAAAAAGAACCTTGTCAACTTGTGTAGGCGGCTCCATTTCTTCTCCTTTCCCAAGTGACCACCTGTCGCGTTTTATTCTCCCTCGAAGGGAATTTTGCAACAGGTTCCTCCCTCTGGTCGAAGCATCTGTTCTGGTGGTAAGAGCTCTGCTTCTCTTCCAATCACTCCACGACTGGAACGCCTTGCTGACACACAGTCCCATGTCGCAGCTTTCATCGAGGACACATCACCATCTTCCAAAGCCCCCAGCTGGGCATACCCACCATCTCAACCACGCGCCGAGTATGTAGTGACGATTTACCATTGCTCTGGAGGAGAGCCGAAGCTGACGGTTGGCGCGCCAGACTCCGATTCGAGCCCTCACCCCTTCCCAAAGGTCGACCTGCTGCGCCGACCACCTCTTCACTCCCTGGTATAGCTTGGCAACATAGCATGCAAAGATGAGATATCTCGCCATTATGTTCGGCCTTCTGGGCCTTATGACCGCCTTTGCGGCGGCATGGAGCAAGGAGGGTACGTCCTCTGAAATGCACCCGCTCCTCCACGAGACATCTACTGACCACTCGACCAGACCGCGAAATCTTCCGCATCCGCGATGAGCTTCAGGCCCACGAGGAGAACCCCGACCTCTCCTTCTATGAGCTCATCGGCGTCAGTCAACGTGCCTCCATTGACGACATCACCAAGGCCTTCCGCAAAATCACCCGAACCCTCCACCCCGACAAGGTCAAGCAGCAGCTCAAGAGCGAGCGCAACAAGGCGAAGAAGGAGGGCAAGGACGTCAAGCCTCTCACGCAGAAGGAAATCAATGCTGCCGTGCAGATTGCAGTGGATCGCCAGACTCGCCTCAGTCTTGTTCGCAAGATTCTGAGCGGTCCCGAGCGTGATCGTTACGACCACTTCCTTGCCTACGGTTTCCCCGCCTGGAAGGGAACCAACTACTATTACGACAGGTATCGCCCTGGTCTCGGAACTGCCATGTTCGGTGTCTTCTTCTTCGTCGGCGGCGGCATCCACTACCTCATCCTCTACATGAACCATAAGAAGCACAGGGACTTCATCGAGAGATACATCAAATTCGCACGCGACCAGGCCTGGGGCGACAACCTCAGCATTCCTGGCGTCGACTCGGCTCCTGCTCCGGCCCCTGCCGCTGCCGATGATGACGAGGAATTGCCTCCTCAGCCTGTGAACCGCCGCCAGAGGCGCATGCAAGAGGCCGCCGCCCGCAAGGACAAGGGCATCAAGGGCAAGAAGAGTGGCGGAAGCGGCACTGCTACACCTAAGGAGGCAGCGCCCCAGCAAGCCAACCCTACTGGGCCTCGCAAGCGTGTCATTGCCGAGAACGGAAAGGTCCTGGTCGTCGACCTCGCTGGCAACGTGTATCTCGAGGAACAGGATGACGAGGGCAGACTGGAGACCTTCCTCCTTGACGTGAGTTGACGGAATCCCTTCATGAGAGTTGCGATTACTGACTGATACACACAGCCCAACGAGCTCAAGGCGCCCACTTTCAAGGACACCGCCGTCGTTCGCCTTCCTGTCTGGGCCTTTTATCGCACCGTTGGCCGTGCTCTTGGCATGTCTCCTGCAGAGGCCGTAATCACCGACGATATTGAGGTTGACTCCGATGATGAGCCTCTCCACCACACCCCCGCTGGCAGCTCCGACTCGGCTGCAGAGGACTTTGAGCTGGTCGAGAAATCGACCGACTCGCTTGGCAAGGCCAAGTCCTCGGGCGCCCAGTCTGCCGCCGCCAAGGCCAGCAAGCGCAAGAACAAGAAGCGGTGATATATCCCGATACATCTCCGTGGTCTACCCCCATCAATCTATTGGCACGGGAGGTAATCTGCTTTGCTATTATTGATCACGCCCTTATGGCGAAAAGCTGGCGAACAAGTAACGAGGCAATAAAATGAATTCACAGTACGAGGTCCGCACCCCTGTGACATTTGACATCGAATAATGAGGTTTGTTGGACGAAATGGATCCTGCCCGCTGGCAACACAAACTGCTCTACTCGGTATACCTCCCAGCCGTGCTTCGACATGTCTCGCATACTCTGTGATGCATTATGCCCGAAGATGGAAAATGTTTCTTGCATAGTGTACTCAGCTATGTCTTGACACGTGCAGCAGCCTGAACGTGGTTCCTCAAAGCTCCAAGCCCAGGACTCACGGACTCTGGGCTCCTCAACGTCATGACTGCCCCCCTCTGCGCAACATCAATCAGGTCTTCGACTCGGCCGCCGCTCGCCAGCCCCGAGATCAGCACCCCCAAGAACGTGTCGCCAACACCGTTCACGGAGACGACGTCCCTGACCCTCTCGGCCACGGGGTAATATCGAACGTAGATGCCTCCGACATGGCTTCTTCCGCTGCATGCAATGACGAAGGGAGCCGCCGAAACATCGGATAGCCGTGGATCGCCGTCAGGAAGAAGCTGTGTCAATATGGCTCCCTTGGAGCCCAGCTTTGTGATCAAGGTAGGAATATACGGCAACAGGTCAACACTCTGCTGGAGTGCCCCGATATCAAGATCATGGGCTCCGGCTAGCGATGATAGTCGAGGAGCAAGGTCGGATTGGTCAAGGTCATCGCGGATAGACATCCAGCGACTATCCTTGAGATACCCTCCACGCACCGCGGCATCGTGCATTGACGCCATTTCGTAATGGTTCGGAGTTGACAGATGGACGCTCGGCTGAGGAAAGACACCGAGATCACTGGCTCCCTCGACTTTGCTGAAGAGATGCGCCGACTTGGCTTGGGAAACGGGCTCAAAAGCGACCTTTACGGCACTTTTACCACCCGCCTTGACCCAGGATGCGATACCAGAGGGTCCCCAGTTGGCATCGACCACGAGCCACTTTGGCTTGGATTGGGCCACAATGGCTTCCCAGTCTTCCGGGAAGGCGTTGGAGCTGAAGATGTCCATGTCTGCCATGGCCAGGAATAAATCCTTGTCGGCCCCGTTGACGGCAATGTACTTGGCCGTCCTTCCAGATGGATGAGTGGTCTCCTTGAGGGTTTGGATGCAGGACACGTCCATGCCGAGAGAAGTCAACGAGGTCATTACAGACTCACCGGCCCTGAAATCTCTGTATTAGCTGTCAGGTCGCGAGGGCCGCTGCAGCTCCTACACTTACATGTCTTCCCCGATCATGCTGCAGAACCGAACCCCAGAACCGGAGCTGACTCTGTGGGCAGCCAAGGCGACATTTCTACCGACGCCCCCGATGGATTGGGCTACGGAGGCTGGGTTGGAGGTGTGTAGGTGAGGGCTTGAGCTGACACCGGCGGCATCGCCCTTGTAGTCACAAGTCAGATCTACCGCTACCGAGCCGGCAACCAGTATGTCCGCTTGAGATAACAACTGAAGGCGTCGTCAGTACTCACATCAAGCTCTCCTGCGGTCATATCAAATTATCACTGCGTACCTGGTGTCTCGGTGGCAATGAAGCGGCTGACTGGATTGTGAAATTGGATTGAGGTGTAGCACTACTCCCGCCGAAGAGTTAGGCTTGATTCTAAATAGTACAACGCATGTGCAAACAAGTCGTGACGGGTGCCCTTACGCTTTGCTCGACATCATCCGAGCCAGGGCTACGGCAATCTTGGCCGCGCATCCCACGTTGGACTGAACCAATGCCGTGTTCGCCACGACACTCCTGCCCTCCGACAGCTCCCTTATCCTCTTCAGGATGAACGGCGTGTTCTCGCTACCCGACGCGGCTTGACGAGCGGACTCGGCCACAGCCTGCTCGATGATGTCGTCCATCTCCGACTTGGGGATGGAGTCCTTCTCGGGAATGGGGTTGGCGAACACGATGCCCGTTTCGATCCCCAGCTTCTCCTGCGCCAGGATCATGGCGGCAGCTTCCTCCTCGCTGCTGACGGTGGAGGGGCTCTTCAAGCCACTCTCCGTCGCCCAGAATCCGGGGAAGCTGATCTTGTCGGCGGGCCGACCGCGCACAAACGTCGAAACGTTCACGCCCTGCGTCTCGAGATACTCGAGAGTCTTGGCAATGTCAAGGAAGCCCTTGCACCCCGAGGCGACGACTGCCACGCGAGTCCGACCCAGCTCGGTCAGGTCAGCCGAGATGTCCATGGAGCTTTCGGCACCGCGGTGGACGCCTCCCAGGCCACCGGTTCCGAAGACGCGGATCCCCGCAAGTCTGGCCAGGATCATGGTGCCGGAGATGGTGGTGCCTCCGTGCTCCTCAAATCCCATGAGACCCTATTGCACAATAATTAGTCCAGATTCGGGACATGGTCACCGTCAAGTGATCAATTGGCTGGCATACCTTGCCGACGATGCTGGACATGTCTCTCCGCGAGACCTTTCGCGCCTTGCCGTGGACCATGCGGTCGATCTCTTCAGGCGTAAGGCCGACCGTCGGAACGCCGGCCAGGATGCCACAGACGGCGGGCACGGCGCCATTGCGGCGGACGATGTCTTCCAGGCCAAGGTCCCCAATAGCACCGTGGGTATAAATGGTGGACTCGAGCGCGACGACGGGCTTGTTGGTGGCGACGGCGTCCCTGACCTCTTCGGATACCTTCAAAATGCTGTCGAGCCCGGCAATGGAGCCGGCTGCCCTGGAGCTAAATGCCCGCCGGGGCGTGACGGCCTTGCAGAGGCTATGCTGCTTGCCGGCCAGCTTTGAGGGGTGAAGGCGTCGAAGGGCGTTCATCTTGTCATCGGGGGGCCTGAATCGCTCGTGAAGAAATAGAGCAGTGTCTGATGGGACGGGAGACTCAGACTTTATACGGCCGATCAAAACGCCTCAGAAGCCTCAGGGTCCATCAGTGATGTCCAGCGTTGGCCAGGTCCCTGTTGCACAACATACCCGAAGGCTTTTCTATATCCGAGCCCACTCGTGGCCCCACCAAGTAGTAGTGGTATCCCCGAGAATCTGAACCGCCGGGTCATCGAGAACAGCCGACTATTGTTCTATCGTCTAAACAAATGGATGGGTGGTATTGAAACATCGAGGCCATGAGGACCGTACATATGAATTCATCTCAATATTCCTGGTTGTGTCGAAAGAAAATGTGGTAGTGCCAGACTGGTGGTCCGGCTTTAGCCCCGGAATTGAAGCGTCGGATATACGGCTCGGATCAACTCCCGGGCCACGGACCCGGTGCGGGCCTCTCCATTTCTCGTAATGGGCCGAAGTATCAATCATTCCCCGTCTGATCACCAAATAGATGCGGAAACCTACTCTATCATTGTCCCACTCGTCGCCATGCCCCGGCCACGGCACTCAACAGATGGGGTCGCAACACCAACACCGGAGCGGATCAGGAATCCAATGGCATGCGAGCCCTGCCGCCAGCGCAAAGTAAAGTGCAACGGCGAACGGCCATGCCGGGGATGTCGGGACAAGCCTTCGGCATGCACCTACCGGCTCAAGGCCCGCAGATATCGTCGCCTCCGGTCTTCGTCTCCGCCGCCTGCCCGGGACGTCGGTCGCCCGCGTCTCGCCAGGGTGGAGAGCCGACACGGTTCCATCTCGGTACCGGGCCTTCGGCCGCCGCGCGAGTTCTCTTCCGAGGAGCCAAGCCCCCAGGTGCATCACAGCGTCGCCGCCATTCACCATGCGCCTCAGCCCACGGATAGCTCGCAGCTCTTCTATGGCCCGTCGTCCAACTTCGCCTTTCTTCGGCAGATACACCGGGCCATCATATCCCGCGGCCCTCACGGTGACTCCCGGGCACCGCGAGAGTCGACTCGGGACGAGTCGAGCTTGGACATGTTCATGCAGAGGATCGTCTTCTTTGGCGTCCCCTTGAGGGTCGATCCCGCCTCCGCCATGGACTTTGACCCTCGCTCCGGGCTCGGCGGTCTCGTCCCGAGAGACGATGCGCTGATCTTCCTCCAAAAGTTCAAAGCCGCAAGCCTACACATGCTTCCCTTCTTCTCACCTCAGGAACTCGACGACCTGTCGCGGGATATGTATGCGGCAGAACTCAGTGCACAGATCCCTCCGCTAAAAAGGGCATCGTTTCTCATGGTCTTGGCCATTGGTGCTCTCGGCACAGCCCAGACTGAGCTCGCCGATACCCTGTTCCTCGCCGCCAAGCGCGAGTCGGCCGTGTATGAAGAGGCCGTGACTCTTCCCGTGATACAGCTCTCTCTGCTAATAGCAGACTATCAACTTAATATGGGACGCCCCAGCTCGGCATATATTCACGTGGGCAACGCCTGCCGAAAAGGCTTGGCCTTTGGCCTGGACACCGCCGTGCCAAATACGGCGTCTCATGAGATGCGTGAGCGCAGCTGCACGTTGTGGAGCTTGTACTTCTTCGAAACGTGAGTGACTCTTCTCATCGACGGGGCCATACGCCTCTTCCTTGTGCTAACCCGATCATCTTGGGTGCAGTTGGTTGTCTTACACGGTCGGTCGTCGGAGCGTGATCCGGCGGGAGGATATAGATTGCCCCTATCCAGCCGATCAGCCAGTTTTGGCAAACCTCTGCGACCTCGCGCTTATCGTTGAGGATAGTGCTCGCTCCTTGTGGCTTGGAAAGTCTGATACACTATCCCAACTTCACGACACGGCGCAGGAACTTCATGAGCGACTCCGAAAATGGGGACTCAACGTCGGCATCGGATCGGTTCGTCACCGGGGAGCGTCTGAGGATCCCATGGGGAGGCTGACACTACACAACGGTGAGCACTATGATAGATATCCGCTTGGGATCCTGTCACAGCTCGCTCACAAAAGTCGTAGTTTACTTCCATCTCATCCATACCACGTTCCGGCCATTCCTCATCGCCGAATCTGCCCTGCACGCAGGTGGTAGCAACAAGGGCATGGGCGAGCTCTGGCTCCGGCAGGCTTGCCGGAATGCAACCGATGCAGCCAGTGATTCCATTGACTTCATGCACACTATGTTCCAGAGCATCGATGCCTCCACGGTAGGACACCACGTCACGCACCACCTCATGTTGCGGCAGCCTAGCTAACATACCAAGATCCGACGGTACGACTCCTTCTTCGTCGAAGCATGCAGCTCCGTCCTCCTCTTCGACTCGCTGCGGCATCCTTCCAAGCACCCCAACAACCTCGTCTATATCAACAAGGGCCTCCACTGCCTGCAGCGCATGACGGCCGACGAGCCCGTCACCAACGTCATCCTCTCCGTCCGGCGCATTCTGGACGCCGTGGAGGTCGCCATTTTCGAGGCAGAATCGACGCCCGGAGAGGTGACCCAGCTACCAACCCCGTCAGCTGGTGTGGGCACCTCCGAGATGCATGCCCATACACCGCTCGAGCGCCCTCTTCTGGAACAGCCTGCTACCTTTTACCCCACGAGCGAACCGATACACTTCCGGGAACGGAGCTCGTTCCTGCCCGGCGATGCATCTCTCTACGACATGGGCTCTGGTCCTCGAGACCAAGGGGCTTTACACGGCCAGCCGTGGTCTCAGTTTAATCTCGACGTTGTAACGACGGACCTGTTCAATTTCTTCCCCAGAGACCTGTGCCAGAGCCCCCCTGAGGGTTGACCACCCGGGACTCGATAGAGGGTTACTCGCTTTGACTGAGAGTAAGTGTGATCAAGATCTAAAGACGAAGATGTTCCTCACAGAAGACGCACACTGTATGAAGTGAGGCGACCTTGGCCTCAACGCCCATGAGCATGTGTTTCATCTGGGTGTGATGCGAGCAGGGCTGCTGCATCGGCGACCGTGAGCTTGAGTACGTGACAGGCCGGGCTTCATAATCAGGAGCCAGGAGACTGTTTCTCCCCAAACCGAAGAATTGGACTTGCGGGATTCCTTGAGCCGAGGCCGGCCAATGCCGGTACACAGTTAGTCTCAGCTTACTAGCCATCATCTCAGCCTGTTCGTTACAGTCCAAAAGCAACATTAGTACACGGGAGGAGCAAAAACTGTGTTGTCGGAAACTTGCAAAAGGATCATTCAGGACGAAGAGTGCATTTACCAGGATACCATGCTGAGAAATGAGGGATGAGCCGCGCTTCCACCTCGGTGACTGTCTCGCCGACGGTGACATGGGTCAATTACAAATTGGACACGGCGTGATTTCATAAACACCCCATGCAGGATGCCGACATTCTGCTGCAGTTTGACAGGGAAAACGTCACTGAAGACCGATGCCTAAGCTTGTGTGACAAGTGAAGATGGGGAACGTTGATCCACGTGCTGCTGTGCTGCTGCATCTCGGAACGGTACTTGACTGAGTGATGGGTACGTCTATCCGTTTCAGAAAGTAAATATTTGAGGAAGTCAGAGAATGTCGGTATCTGGGTTGACGAGCAATGGGCGATGATAGAGATCCGGGGTCATCATGATACTCATTCACCTCATAGCCCACAACACAATATCAAAGCATCGAGACAGAGCTAAGAGTATTAGAGCTGGGTGTTGTTACTCCTAGCTATCTGCAGCTTATTTTCTAAGCAATATTCAACACCAGACGCCGCCCAGTGTCGGCTAATCGCGCAACTAACAGCTTCCACCGGTCCTTTGCCGCATTGCATAACATGTCCCAAAGCGAAAATGAGGTTGCTCGCCGGTCGATGCAGCAGAACAAGTCCGTGACAGACCTGAATATGTACATGCGGTATTCGTACGGCCTACATGATCTCCATGGCCTCCATATTACCAGCTGGGCCACCCATCTGATGCGCTCCCGCAGCCCAGCCATTGCCCGTGTTCTTATAGACTGGGTCTGTAGCTTGGTTGTATCGCTGCCCGCCCACTGCCGACCCAAGAGGCGAAAAAAATGACCTGGCCTGCTCTTCGGCCTGGCGTTCATTCTCGCGTCGCATGAGTTCTTCGTACCCAGACATCATGTAGGGTTCAGCACCGTATGACTGAGCAGCTGACACCCATCGGCTATCTTGAGTTTGGACTGGCGTTGGTACGGCGACAGGTGTGCCGTCGAGGCTCATGGTCATATCTTGGCTGCTGACGTCCATCCGCTGACGCTCCTCGTAGCGAAGTTTGGCCCAAAGCTCCTCTTGCTCAAGCGTAGTCGTCGACCATGCCAGAGACGGATTGTCTTGGGTGTTGTTGGGAGGGGCAGCACGCCATATCTCGATCAAGCGTTCGCGTTGAGGGTTGCCTGAAATGCGGAAAAGTTGCATCTGGGAGGGTGACAGCTGTGTGTGGTTAACGCCATGCCGCGAGAGAAGCACCTCGACAGTGACATGATCGGATTGAGGAGGCTCGGAAGAGCGGCGCTGCGGCTCCTGGCCCGGCTGCTGGACGAAATCCGTGGGGGGTTGGTTGATGAGGTGGGCAGAATGGGTGTAGTGTTGGCTTGCAGAATAAGTGATAGGGCTCGAACTGGGGTCAGGCATGCTGTGTACAGGGTTGCCGGGGAGCTGCTTAGGCTCATGATCCGCGGGCTTTGACAGCAGCGACTGCTGAGCCTGCAACTCGGGGTTGAAGGTTAGATTTCTGGAGAAGAGCGCAGCGAGGTCATCGTGAGCCTGCATGTTGGGCTGAAAGGAGACCATGGTATTTTCCTGCCTACCCCGTCAGACACACGATTCGGGAGAGCGTGAAAGACCTTCACTTACGCTGCAGCTGGCGGCCTATGAAAGATATCGAGCAAGTGATATACCCTCCGGTAAAAGAGCAAGCCTGGAGGAAGACAAAGAAATCTGGTCTCCCCTGGCGTTCCTGAGCAACAAGGCCGATGAAAGGGCGCCGCGAACAAGTACCGGGACTCGAATATATCGGGCTCCGGTCCAGGGTGGGACTCAGAACACTTGGGTCGGAGGTAAAGCAACTCGCTCTATATTGGCTAGCTAAGATTACTTGGATCCAGCCAGGTATGATATCTTGGCCGGCTGAGTCGGACCCTGGAGGGACAAAGGCGAACAATTCAGGCGAACAGCGAGTCAACAGCGAGGAGGAAGCTGGTCACAGAATCGAGTCCGGCAGAGAAGTGGACAGTCAGGGCAATGGTCGGCGCAGGGCTCGACTGGAAGACGAATTCTGGCTGAACCGATGACGGATGTCGGAGAAGAATCGGGGGTCTGGGTCTGGGCGTGATGGTGGGATGATGCTAGAGTCTGGCGATGGGGGGGCGAGGGTCGTAGAAGTTCTGTCGTATCTGTTGCAAGGGCTGGCGCGTTCTACGTGAGGCCTTCCTGAATCCGAAGAATCCGTGTATGGGAAGGAGAGAGCAAGGAAACACAGAGAAAGACTGCCAAATGCAAAGGGGGACTGGGGAATTAATTATTATATGAATGACGCTCATAGCATGGCATGCGTGCCTGATAAGTGGAAGGGGGGAGGTTCACTGAAGCCACACCGGGTCTTGGAGGGGTAAGAGCTGGAGGGGCATGGCCCCCCGGGCGGCACCAATGCAGGCGGTAGCTGAGGTGTAGGGGGGCAAGGGTGGTAAGGGTTGTCTTGGGGGCCCGAGGTCACCTGTGGGAAGTTGAGACGGAATGAGGATCTCTACCTAAGGTAGGGGCGAAGGGCAGCTGCGAACGACGGGATGGTTCCATGACGCAGGTCATTTCCAACGGGCCTGGGAAAGTGTGACGCACAACGTTTGGAACTCCGCTTCCTTGACATTCCTGACGCTCAACCATCTTCTCCCAGCGAAGATACAAATCCTCGTCGTTCACAAAAAAACCTCACAGGTACCTAGGTGCCAGGTGACATTTACGGGCCGCACTGCACGCAGCGCCCAGAAGTCCCCCCTGGCAGCCACTCCACCATGAAGTATGAACGCTATCACCACCCGGTGGAAACAGTTCAAGCCCGGTGCAACGCAGGGAAGCCCAACCCGGCCCAACGCACAAACGGTTCCCACGAGAGACAAGCCATCCACATTCGTCCCGTGCACTCGGTGACTCGAAAGATACCGCCCAATAGCCCGGCGACACGAGGATCACGAGCTCCATGCCGCCCGATCCAGTGGCGGGGGAGGGGCTACGAGCACACCACCCGCAAGCAACGGACTGTCTACAGCCACCACACCGGCAACAAGGGCATGTGTACGGCCTGATGATGTGACTTGTTTCAGATCATTACCTGGCTGCCCACCATTGATCGGGATCCTGACGCGTGAACCTCTCAACTTTTTTCTGCTAGATCGTCCTGATGCAGCATAGGGAACTGCCTCCGATGAGGGGTCTAGATATTGGCTTCCCAACACTTCCGCCGCCCCCGCTGCGCTACCTTTGTCAACTGACGCTCCACAGCGACACAGGGACGCTGGCGCTTGTCTTCACCGCTCCCGTGGGCAATGCGCTCGGTGGAGAACCTTTCTGTCTGTCCGGTGAGCCTGGGAACCCCCGACGACTGCGCCCGATGTCCTGAGCCGCAGGATGACAGGGGGCTGTTCGATTCGAAACATGGAATGTTGTGAGTACATAAGCTATAGTGATATTTGAAAGTTTTCGATTCTTCATGGCACCAAGTGAATACTCCCTATAGCTAGTAACTTAATGGACAAATTTGCAGTACAGGCGCCTCTACCATGATTACACCTCACATGGCATTTAGGAGAGCGAGGGCTTGTACAGACAGTCAACCCCACGCTGCATCATCCCGCATTCAAGTCAAGCCACAGTGTCAGGCACGAGGCGCTACCGCGTCCCACTTGCCACTCTCAAGATTACATAAGCAGGATATGGTTAAGCCAGCCTCGCTCTGGCAGTCGCACCAGCTTGTCCAATCAGAGCTATCGGCCAGCAACGCGCAGCTCCCAGGCTGCCTGAAGCCATACCGAAGCTCTTGTCACCTCTACTGAAGCTCCATCCACAGCTTCCAGACAACCACCACCCATCGACTCGCACTGACCCATCCTGCCTCATCACCAAATATCGATCCAGAGAAAGGACCTTCGATTACACACCCAAGGTCCTCGATACTGCTGATACCACCCGACATCTTCACAAGCCGTCAAAATGGCAAGTCCAGCCCTCCAAACCCAAGCTCTCCGAGCAATCTCTAAGTCGACCGGGAATTGCTCTCCCTTGGTAACACGGACCGGCAAGGCAAGGAGCTGACGTACTTTCTTTCAGACGTCCATAGGAACGGGCTATGATCTGTCCAACTCCATCTTCTCCCCGGACGGCCGCAACTTCCAAGTAGAATACGCCGTCAAGGCAGTCGAGAACGGCGGCACCTCTGTCGGCATTCGATGCAAAGATGGCGTCGTCCTCGCCGTCGAGAAGGTCGTAACCTCCAAGCTGTGGAAGCCCGACTCCAACAAGCGCATTGCCACCATTGACCGTCATCTGGGAGCTGTACGTTGCCGTCCCGTCCCTGTCCTCAGCATTGCGTTATCTTCCCGCGATATCCAGACCGCCAGCCTCTCGAGCCATCTTTTAGGTCATAAGCGTCCGTAGCTAAACTTTATAGGTCTACTCTGGCATGATCCCTGACGGCCGCCACTTTGTCGACCGCGCCCGCGACGAAGCCCGTTCCTGGCGCGACACCTTCAAGACCCCCATTCCCACATCCGATCTCGCCTCCCGCATGGGCGGCTACCTCCAAGCTTACACCCTCTACTCCTCCGTACGTCCCTTCGGCATCACTGCCATCCTCGCCGGCTTCGACCCGTCTACCCCGCTGCCCGTCGATGGTGAGGTTGGCTCCGGCCCTGCCGTCGGCGCTGGCGGCATCGTCCCCGGCAAGACCCACGGCGGCCCTGGCATCTACATGATCGAGCCATCCGGCCTCTACTGGGGCTACTACGGCGCGGCCACCGGCAAGGGCCGCCAGGCCGCCAAGGCAGAGCTCGAGAAACTCGACCTCGCCGGCGAGGGCATCTCCCTCGAGGACGGCGTGAAGGAGGCCGCCCGCATCATCTACGTCGCACACGACGACAACAAGGACAAGGAGTTCGAGCTCGAGATGAGCTGGATCAGCGACGTCAATGGCCCGACCAAGGGCCGCCACGAGGAGGTCCCCAAAGCTCTCCGCGAGGAGGCGGAGCGGTTAGCCCAGAAGGCCGTCGATGACGATGATGATGAGGAGGAAGACGAGAAGAAGGACGATGATAAGATGGAGGAGTAGATACGCGCGCGGCTTTGCGTGTAATGAGGCTAGATTACGTGGCAAGCTGGTTCGGTTGGCTGGCGAGAGGATGCGCGACGGTCTTGGACGTGTAACAATACATAGCAAAAGGACAGCTAGGTCATAGACTATGATGACGACTTTCCATTGAGCTCCCGTGGAAGTATTTCCTGGCATCTGTGTCTTGAGCCAGGTTGGAAGCAGGCGATATAGGCCTGTTCTATCACATGACGGTAATTCCTTCCATCACCAGAGACGTGTGTGGCTTTGACTGACTGCTGTGCATACCTCGCATTCGCTCCCGTCTACGTACACCACTAGAACTAAAATCTCGACTCATCTAGAGCCAAGCTTGAAGTATTCGAGTCACCCGAATCTGCACCTCGCCTGGCAGAGATGAGCTAGGTAGGTTCTCTCCATCATTCACGAGCATTTGGGCTTAGTCCTAGTCAGTGACTGCCACAAGACCACGGCTGGCTGGCTGATGCAGAGGCATCTCGTGCCTGTGGCCTGTCTTAAGGACGTCTCAAAAGCAGCCGAGGTCGCTAGTGACCTGTCGCCGGGCAGACTGAGGACTTGAAACGTTGAAACGTGTAATCATAACTGACACTAACTAGGTAATCCAAGGAACCGAGTATAACCCATACTGCGCCACAGGACATTGTTCGCTCGTTAACCCATTTCCCGCTCCCTCCGGGTATACACTCTAGCAATTGACGACAATCAGTGCAAGTGGACACTTCAAATCTTCTCATCTGCTTTAAGCCTTGGTGACCCTGCAAACCAGGTCCGAGCCATCCACGGAATCGCCCTCCTTGACCTGGAGGCTGGAAACCTTGCCGCTGTGGGGTGCAGAGATGACCATTTCCTGAAATCAGCATGTTAGCACAGGCGCAATTACGAATGAATGCTGCCCAGGTCTCACTTACCATCTTCATGGCGCTCAGCACGGCGATGGGATCTCCCTTCTTGACATCCGAGCCCTCCTTGACGCGAAGCTCGACAAGTACGCCGGCCATTGGGGCACCAATCTGGCTGGAGTCGGTGGCATCGGCCTTGGGCCGAGTGACGTTCTCCACAGACGCCTTCTTGTCATCGACAGTGACCTGCCGCACTTCACCGTTCATTTCGTAGAACACCTCACGCTGGCCGGTGTTCTCACTGAGGGGCCCAACAGCCAGAAGCTTCAGGATGAGAACCTTGCCCTTCTCGAGCTCAACGTGGAACTCCTCGCCAATCTCAGGCCTGGTAAGGAAGTACTTGGTGGGAAGAACCGAGAGGTCGCCGAACTTCTGCACGAACGTCTTGTAGTCCTCAAAGACCTTGGGATACATAACGTAAGAGGCAACGTCGGTTTCGGTAGCGGGCCCACCGAACTTCTTGCCCAGCTCGCGCTTGATCTTGGGGAAGTCGATGGGGTCGAGGAAAAGACCAGGGCGGGCATCGAGCTTTCTGCGCCCACGGAGGGCGTTGCTGCGGAAAGGCTCAGGGAATCCGCCGTAAGGCTGGCCCATCATGCCCTCTAGGAATTCCAGGACGGAGGCGGGGAAGTCAAGCTCGCCGGCGCGAGCCTTGACGTCCTCGGCGCTAAGCTTGTTGGAGACCATGAACTGAGCAAGATCGCCGACGACCTTGGAAGTAGGAGTGACCTTGACGATATCGCCCAGGAGGTCGTTGGCGTGCTCGTAAGCTTTCTTGGTCTCGGTCCACTGAGTACCCAGGCCGAGCTGGGCGGCCTGGAACATCATGTTGGTCAGCTGACCACCAGGGATCTCGTGCTCATACACCTCAGGGTCGGGGCCGGCAAGGTGCGCCTCGAAGGGCGAGTAGAGAAGACGCAGTTGAGACCAGTAGGTGTCCAGGGCGCGGACATGGCTGGGGTTGAGACCGGGGTCAAGGTCACTGCCCTCCAGAGAGGCCATGATAGCATTGATGCTAGGCTGCGAGGTCATGCCAGACAGACTGTCGGTGGCAGCGTCAACGACGTCGGCGCCAGCCTTGGCACAAGCGACCATGGAAGCAACACCGGTTCCAGCAGAGTCGTGGGTGTGCACATGGATGGGCAGATCGGGATACTTCTCACGGATGCCACCAATGAGCAGGGTGGCGGCATGAGGCTTGAGAACACCAGCCATATCCTTGATGCCGAGGACGTGGATGTCAAGCGCAACGAGCTTGTCGACCAGGTCAAGATAGTACGCAAGGTTGTACTTCTTGGTGGGGTTCAGCACTGGAGGAATCTTGGTCAGCGGAATTGAGCAGTAGGGAAATGTGGTTGACTTACTGTCGCCTGAAATGCACACGGTTCCTTCGGCGACACCGCCGGCCTTGTGAACCGCCTTGATGCCAACCTCGAGTTGGTTGATGTCGTTGAGTGCGTCGAAGACACGGAAAATGTCGACTCCGTTCTTCTTGGCCTGATCGACGAACTGTTCAATAGCATTGTCGGGGAGAGAGGCATAGGCGACACCGTTGGCGCCGCGCAACAGCATCTGGAAAGGAATGTTGGGCACCAACTTCCTCATCTTGCGCAGCCTGTCCCAAGGATCCTCGTACAGGAAGCGGAAAGCAACATCGAAAGTAGCACCACCCCAGCACTCAAGAGAGTACAGGTTGTGAAGAGCGTGGCTGGTCTCTGGGGCAATGTTGAGGAGGTCGACTGTCCGGACACGGGTGGCCAGAAGAGACTGGTGCGCATCGCGCCAGGTTGTGTCCATAAGAAGGCAGCCCTTGTAGTTGCGCACAGCCTTGGCGAAGGCCTTAGGGCCCTCGTCGAGGAGGAGTTGCCTCCAGCCATACTTGCACGGCTGGGAGACGTCAAGCTTGGAGCCATCGGCCTTAAAGAGACTGGGCTGGATGATGTCGCCCTTGAACTTGGGCTCGCCGATCTGACCCTTGATGCTGCTCCCGTTGACGGCAACGTCACCGAGGTAAAGCAGCAGCTTTTGGGCACGGTTCTGGCTGCCGACGAGATCGAACAGCTGGGGGGTGTCATCGATGAAGGTTGTCCAGCAGGTTCCATCAATGAAGGTGGGGTGCGTCAGGAGGGATGCAAGGAAGGGAATGTTGGTCTTGACGCCACGGATGCGGAACTCGACCAAAGCACGGAGCATCTTTCTGCGGGCAATTTCGTAGGTGGAACCTTGGCAAGTGCACTTGACCAGCATGGAGTCGTAGTAGGGAGTGATGACAGCTCCTGCAAAGCCGTTGCCACCATCCAGACGGACACCATTTCCGCCAGCAGAACGGTAAACCTCGAGCTTGCCGGTATCAGGCTGGAAGCCCTTGGCCGGATCTTCGGTCGTGATACGGCACTGAATGGCAAAGCCTCTGGTAGAGATGCGGTCCTGGGTCAAACCAAGCTGCTCCAGAGTCGCGCCAGCGGCAATCTGGATCTGGGCCGCCACAATGTCGATACCAGTGATCTCTTCAGTGATAGTGTGCTCGACTTGGATACGAGGGTTGATCTCGATGAAGTAGTAGCGGTTCTGTTGGTCGACCAGGAACTCAGCGGTACCCGCGTTGCGGTAGTTGACGGACTTGGCAAGCTTGACCGCGTCGGCAAGGATAGCATCGCGTGTCTCGATGGGAAGGTCCTTGGCGGGGGCAATCTCGACAACCTTCTGGTGGCGGCGCTGAACGGAGCAGTCACGCTCAAAGAGATGGACGATGTTGCCGTGGTTGTCACCGAGCAGCTGGACCTCGATATGCTTGGGCTTGTCAAGGAAGCGCTCAACGAAAACAGTGCCGTTGCCGAAAGCGGACTTGGCCTCAGAGGTGGCACGCTCGAAGGACTCCTTCAGGGTCTCCTGCTCGCGAACCACACGCATACCGCGACCGCCACCACCGTAGGCAGCCTTGATGATGATGGGGAAGCCATATTTGTCGGTGAACTCCTTGACCTCCTCAAAGGTGCCGACAGCACCCTCGGTGCCGGGGACGACTGGAACATCGGCGGCAATGGCGAGCTTTCGGGCGGAGACCTTGTCGCCAAGGGCATCGATGACATCGGGGGAAGGGCCAACGAACTGTGGTGGAACCCAAAATTAGCGTGACTCAGGTAGCCACAATGGAATCGAATTGACTTACAATGAGACCGGCCTTCTCAACATTGCGAGCAAACTCGGCATTCTCGGAAAGGAATCCGTAACCTTGTCCGTGTCAGTCAAGTCGCTAATATATTTGCGCTTGTTCGCGCGCCTCAAAACTCACCAGGGTGGATCATCTGTACGTCGTGTTCGACGGCAATCTTGATGATCTCGTCGCCAGCGAGATAAGCACCAACCGGGGTGTACTGGCCTCGCTTGCCAATGACGTATGCCTCATCGGCCTCTGGAGCAAGAACATGTCAGCTTAGTCTTTACGAAGGGGTTGATGCGCAAACACACTCTGCCTGTGCATGCTGAGACGATCCTCATAACTGCGTCAAGTTAGCACAGGTGCGGGGAGATTGCCGATGGCCGCTCGCACCTGAAGACGGCCACAGTGTGTAGCGAAAGCTCGTGAGCCTGTGTCAAAGTGTCAGTCTGGGTCAGATGCGTGGAAGCTACCAAAACCTACAGTTCTAAAGATCTAAAGGGCGGTGAAAGTAAGCATTGTGACCTCAACAAATTCTCATGTGTCAGACTCAGGAACGTACTCGGATAGCTGCATCTTGTTAGCTTGTCGGAGCCATGAGGGGATCAGTAGAGGGGAACTCACGGATTTCACCACGGTTGGCGACTTTGTGTCGAGGACACCTCTCGTCAGCAGATTGTTCTCGGGCTTGGATGGTGCGGCCTTAGCCGACTCTAGGTAAATGGTTGAAAACTCACCCAAGAGCTTGTTCAATTGCATGATGCTCGAGTTCGCCCGGATGTGGTGGATGTTCTTGGGAGCCTCCACATCGCTCTCCTCGAAGACATCGTTGAATGCCACAGCTGCCTGCGCCATCTTGAACGAGTTGTGGAAAACGAGAACGTGATCGGCCGTGTTCCTGGGTCTGAGAGACTGAGGAGCGAGAAGGTCGAAGGCTCGTGGGGGGAGGGAGCGGGAGCTTTTGAAGGTCTCGGTCGAGGGGCTGCTGAGAATGGAACGCGACCCTCGGCGGCGGGGTGGTTGCTACGGGGGGTTAGCTCTGGTAGCAGACGGTCGGTGATCGGTAGTGAACGACCGTCGGCCAAAGGGGTGGAGGGGGTGCGTCTAACAGACGGTTCTTGGACTTGGCGAAAGTGAACCCCTGGCGCTTGGAGCTTATGCTTGTGGCGGAACCTACCCTGGTTCGCTGGCGGTCTGCGTCTGGTGAACGATGGCGTTCAGGATGAGTGACCGATTGGAGCTACCAAATCGCCCGACGGCGATAAGACGAAGGTCGAGTAATGGTCAACGCAGGCTAAGCAGCACCGGTTGCTTTTCCCGAAGTTGTCGGTGAGCCCTCGACGAGTCAAGGGGCCTGGTGATGCAGTGTGTCGAGAAGTGAGGTATGCCAAACGACTGCTATACAGCGACAGAAGGTCCGGAGTGTTCGGAAGCCGTGCTCAGGGAGAGAAGACACGACCACAGAGCTTATGGCGTATCGATCACACACGGACTGTGCAGGAATGGTATGACTAAAGAATAAAGTAATTTACCAAGGGACAGGAGGCCAATGGATTCATCGATAAGGTGCGTGTTGACAGGATAGGATGGAGAAGCTGAGAGAGAAAAGGAGCGAGATCAGAGGGCTCGAGGGAGACGGCTTTGTATATGGATTCTCTGTATCTCAGGAGCTCCTCCCTCGTCTAATACACAGGCATGGACCAGCTGCTACCGAGACGCTCCTTCCCTCATATCGCGAGAAGCTCAACAGGTCTCTGCTTCAGAGAGCTCTTGAGAAGGAGGCCCAGAAGGGCGCCTGCCCCACCACAGTAACCATCCCATCCCACATGACGGCCGCTCGTGGCGGTCTGTCCGCTCGACGATCAGGGATGCAATGAGAACAGATGTTTTGCTTCTCAACATCCTTGCTGTGTGAAATGCACCGGACAACTTCAATGATCGTCTCTTGCGCTGGATGTTCCAGAGCATCCCGCGACCCGGGGGTGTGGCCCAACCCCCCCAAACGGTGATCTCGCACCGTTACGAAGCTGAAGATGCCAAGACAAAGGGCCAGAATCGAAGTACCGGGAGCCGACAGCCCAGCGTACTAGCCAAGTCCATCAAACGCATCGTCAGCCATGAGACGTACAACACGTATGGTACGGAAGTCATGCTTGCGCGGATGAGTCAATGGGCCTGCTCGGCTGGATGCCATCCAGGTCTCTCGAACATGTCGCCTCGCCGGACACGACCCGAAATCAAGAGCTATCAAATGCGCCCAGGAATTACCAGAATGCCGTGCCTACACTCGGCCCTATCGCCTTGCGGACATTATCCGGAATTCTTCGACAGGTCCATGTTCCACACGGTCATTTAGCCGTTGGCCTCCACCGAGTCTCATCTCAGACACTCTGACGTTGTGCATTACCAGGTGCCGTCCGACACATGGTTGATCGCCCGCATGCCAGCTCTCCCGCAGCGGAGCGGCAGTGGGTGAGATGGGGGGTCCAACGCTCCAGGGTTGAGGGAGTTGGGGAGCTCCCCCATGTCGGCCAGGCGCGTGGGCGATTGGCCAACCAAAGCTCCTGGATCACCAAGCTCGCCGCGGCTGTCTGGTCTCGATTGACTAACTCTTTGCTGTCCACGAAAGCACAAAAGTCACGCAAAGACATCGCGGATCAGTCACGACATGTTGAACAGTCAATGAGAAAAGAACAGCTAGGCGACAGAGATGACCCTCCATAGACCCCCGTTCCCGAACGGTGTACGAATACCGTCGACGGCGCAACGGACAACTCACCGATCGGGGGGGTGGGAACCACAGTGACCAGAGGCTCGGTAATAGTACCCGAGAGTGTCGTGATCATGCATCGTGGCTCTGCCGCGATGAAGTGAGATGGCGGCAACAAGCCTTGGGGTACCCCAGGATCTTCAAGCGGGTAGGACCCAATACCGAGGATAAGACGGGCTTGAGCCTCATGGCTTCCACCAAGCAGAGCACCTCCCTCCAGGCGTTCGGGAGAGCTCGACGCGACTTCACTGCTCCTGTTCCTGACTATTTTCGTCCCTGGCCTGCTAAAATGCGGGGGAGCGAAGCAACGTCGGCCGTATGGAGTCAGGCCATGCTCGGGGCCGTCATCCGCGTAGGAACGCTCGTCTGGTCGGGCTTCAAATGGGTGATCCCGGGTGCCACAGCACGGCGCTCCGACTTCTTCCACAGCCGTCGCGGCCGAGTCGCTTGATCGTTGTGCCGTGACTGCCTCCAGTTTTCCGGCGCTGACCGAGGGAAGCCTTTCGTTGTCGGTTCGTCAGTCTTGTTGTTGGCTGATCGAGAGGCACCACGAGCGTCAGCCCGTTTCCCGGGCCGCAAGTGAGAGTGAGAAACGGGCATCCACTACAAAACGGAACGGCTCCGTATACCTATGTTGTACCTTTGCACCCTTTCTGCTCGGGGTCTCTCTGCTCAGCACTTCGCTCTCCTGGCAGCAAAAAGCTGCAATTTTTTTCGCACATGTCCGGCCTCTCAGACGTTTCCCTGGCCCCGCGGGCTACGCTCCGATGTCGATGCGCTCTGCGGTATTAAAGAGCAGCCCTCCCACGCCGGCCAGTCCAGTATCCACCTGTTCGCCCGCACCGAAACCCCCAAATAGTGAGCCATGGTTGTGATGGCCGCAAGCGAAAGAGTCACAGACTACCCACACTCTCCGACCTCGGCTGGCGGCTATACCGCTTGTCCGCCGGAGAAACTTGCTCCAGGGTTCTAGCTCAAGCTCAATAAGGCAGCCTGGTGATGCCGCCAAACCCTTTGCATCCTGGCATCGTCGATATCAAAGTGGATGCCCTCAGCTTGCCCGTCTCAGAGCGCGTTATTCCCGTTGTAGTTGCCGACGCCACGGCGGATATCCAAGGCTAGAAGGGGCATTCGTCTTCGGTTTCATCACTCTTCTTTGCGACTGGTTTCCACCTGATCGTCGTCTCGAGGGGTACGCCAGCGGACATTTCCCGAATTGTCTTATCGGCCTCCCCTCCAACGAAACCGCTAACAAGATGGCTAGCAGTGGGGGTGTGCCCCAGGGGGCCAACTCGGGCTCGGTGTGTGATGCGGCGGCCTTGGTCTCGCTGTTCTTCCACTCTGGCTTGTGACAATCCCCGGCCTTCCATTACCCCGAAGTAGCGAGCACCAAATCGTCGTCCCGTCGAGTCTCCATCTCAGAGTTTCACCTTGTGATGGCCGAGGTTTTCAGGATGACTCAACACGCTTTTGCCCTTGGCATATTCCTGCCGTACTTGTCACCGCACGTATCGTACAACTTCTCTTATTGACCAAATTCAGTGAGAGCTTTGCACTGAACCATGCCGCCTTGACCTCCGGGCGCCATCTTAGGCATATCTGACCGCAGAAGCTGGCCGTGTCATCCATACACAGCCTCCTGAGAGACGTCAAAGCCCTTGGCGTTATTTTTAACCACGCCGCCTGTTTACAAAACGAAGCTTGTTGTTTAGGAGGGGTGTCGTCCGAACACTTTTGAGGGAGCTTGAGCGTTAGAATAGCTCGTAGACAAAATTGCCCAAGACGTCACGTCTCAACCGTGCATTTTCCCGACTTGGTCAAAACGGCGTTATTTTTGGGTGTAGCATTATCAAAGGTATGTTGAGCGCTTATCGGATATCACACGAGGCACCTCTACTGCTTCGATATTCGAAGCCGCGGACTGAGACAGGCTTCAAGTGCGTGCTGCAGTACATGTCATAGACCAAGGACGTCCGGCGGGGCTTTCCCAAGATGCTGTTGATCTCATCTTGGTATGAACTAGATTTCAATTTATGAACCCCACAGACATACAGGCGGGCCTTCATCTGAACACAGTGCTGAGCTTATTATGGCGAGTTGACTAAAATAGCAACCTATATTCCCGTAGACAAAAGTGCAGCGACGGACCATTCTAGACCACAGCACGGACAGCACTCGTGTTGAAGCAAGTGCGCTTTTTGATAGCAAGGGGATTTGGCATGTCGTCTTCACCACTCCCAGGTTGAATGCTATACTGCACACATCGGCGTGGCCGCTATGATGGGAGGTTCATGGAACCTAATCGCATCTCATTCTTATCAATGCGATCAGTAGCAATGATATAGCCCATGAGTACGGTGCCTGTGCCAGGTCGGAAGCATGGGCTCGCATCGTCGATTCATGGATATTCGGCCCGATGCCTCACATGGGTACATTCTAGGAAACGGCATCTTGACGCAGCTTGTCTCTCATATACTCGCGGCGTGGGGGTTCCCATCACTCTATCTTAATCGTGATACCAGCGTTGGCGATACCACCTATTGCTTGGTTCACAATGACAAGAATCCAGAACACTACCACATGTGCACAAGAGTCCGGGCTTCCGGTCACGCAACATATAACAATCAACCACGTCTCCCGTCCCCGTTCTCCAGTGTATAATGCTCATTATTGATGATGGCTGAACCTCACCGCTGCCTCTCCCAGCCAGCGGCGGGCTCCCGTGATAGTACAGGGAACATATTGTAGGGGCGGGGGCTCCCCTACCTCCAGTGTATCCCCCTTCTCTCCTCAACATGGCTCAACGCGCCCCGAAGCTTGACGTTGCCATCCTTATCGTTGATGTTGCTATCGTCGGCCGCAGACGTCTTCCCCCGTTGGTCTCTGCTGCGCATATCCTACCCGGCCTGTTGCCACAAGCTACAGCACGGGGGGACAAAGCGCCTTTCCTATGCCCTGGCAGCCCGTTGCTTACTTTCCGGCAACCTCCTTGGCCTTGTCCTTGACGGCCTCGACAGTCTCCTTCACGTTGTCCTTGGCGGCCGTGGCGGCATCCTTGCCTCCCCAGTAGTGCCAGTTCAGGTATCGGTAGCCCTGTGTCAGCTGCGAGCCCTCGTTGACGAAGTGGCAGAGGAAGAGGAGGTAGTTCTTGGGGGTGACGGCGAGGGAGTAGCGCATGAAGGTGGCGGAGTAGATGACGAGAGCACCGGTCATCTGGCCCGAGATCCTGTAGAGGGGCAACCCGCGGTCAGAACAGAGCTTGATGTAGCCGGCGTCACCGGCTGCGTACGGAGCGGTGGACTTACAGATCGGGGGACTTCTGAGTGTCGAGGACAGCAGCGACGGGAATGCCAAAGTTGGAGGCGGGGCCCCAGAAGTCTAAAAGGTCGTGGATGTCAGCAAGGGACCTCGTAGATGTATGACCAGCAACAGCAAGACCTCAGCCGGCACCGGGCGACTGCAAGATGCCCCCCACTCTGACCGATGGTCTCTATGATGAATTCTGCGGCCAAGCTCATCTCTCCAGCGTTCTGCAGCCGACTACTTCCATTCATTGTATAAGTGTAGACATACGCGTGGAGCAGAAGTAATCCAGCGCCGGGTTGGAGCGGATCTTCGCGTTGATGGCCTTGATGAAAGCAGCCATTTTGTCTGGTGTTCGGTATTACAGCACGGTCAATCGGGGTATTCGGTCGTCGTTCGGGGGACCGCGGCTAGGATTGACGACAGGGTTGGAGTTGAAGCTGTTGTTGAGGCCGTCGCAATGAAAGTGCTCGAGGAAGTCGGAGCTCTAATCGGACATGCCAATTCGTGGAGGTACTAAAGCGGAGTCCGAATTTTTGCGACAGGCCGGACAGGACCGGGGCCCGGGGGAGCTGTCGCTCTCTGGAAATAAGGGGTCACGTGCCATCAGTTACACCACAGGAGATCTCATGAGTTGCGATACTGTTCAATGATCCTACCTTGGCCATGATTAATCTTAAGCGACGTAATCGTTTTTGATAAGCTGATAACATGGACATACATCCGGTCGGTTGCCGCAGATCGGCATTGTCCAGACAGAGCGGTGTTTTAAGGTACGCCTCAGGAGCCGTTGCTCTTGTCGAAGCTTGACAGTTGACTCCAACGGATATGAGCCGTTCAATTGCCAAGAGATGGAGTAAAGCGTGCAATAAACGATGAGAGCGATTCACGCCCATCCGATTGACCTTAGACACTGAGCTGCGCTACTCTATAGGAACGAATCTCATCCGTCCTTTTTGGTATTCTGAGACCTCCCCAAACGCCTTGGTAATCACAAACCGACCCCGAGAGTCCAAAGTGTGACTCAATTCAGCACATCATTCGTATTTCACCTCCGAGGGGGAGGGTTGAAGCCGGGAGGCCCACCGGGACCCGGGTTGAAGCCCGGAGGAGGGAACGCGCCGCCAGGGGCACCAGGGAAGTTAGGAGGAGGGAACGAGCCCGGGAAACCAGGAGGAGGACCTGGCGAGATGTTAATACTGCGTGTGTCTTGTCCGAGGTTACAGGTCAATCTTACCACCACGTCCACCGAAGGGAGGAGCACCGCCAGGGAATCCAGGGAATCCAGGCGGAGGAGCGCCGCCGCCTACGCCAGGGGCAGGTCCCTACAACATCGTCAGCCAAACTTCGCGTTTCTCTCAGTAACAGTTTACTCACTGCTAGCGACGGAGGCGCCGCGGCACCTCTGCCAGCAGGACGGGCGACGCCTGGACCGGCGCCCAAGCTGGAGGAGATTCCGCCAGGTGCGCTCTTGCCGAGACGTGCACTGGGATCAGCCGGGGGCTCCGACTCGACCGAAAGAGATACTATCTGCGCGCCACGGACAATTGTAAGACCCAGTGTCCTCTTCTCTTCGGTCTCAATGGTTTGGCTGGCGGAGCCGCTTGCGCCGGGGGCTGCGGGCTTGTTCTGCTTGCGCTTGACGCGACGGAACTCTTCGGTATCGGCGAGGACGAGATTCATATGCTGTACCAATGTTAGCAAGGTCCAGCAGTACCGATGTTCTAGCAAGTCTGACCTTGTCGAATGCCAACATCTGACCCGTCATCTGGCGGCCGTCGTTCAAAGTCACCCTCATCCGGTAGTTGATCTGGCGCAAACGTCAGTGCTTGTCGCAAGACCTCGTATGCCCGCTATGAACGGGTTTAGTTGTGGTTACGTACGTATCCGGCCTGTAGAGCGAGCGCGTCATGTCAGTCCTAAATGCCAATGTCCAGCTTCGGGGTAGCTGTTTGTGAGACTTACCATCTTGCCCTGCTTGTTCGCCATGGCTGCGTTGGTCGTTTGAGAGGCCGCGTGTGCAGCTCCTCTAACTCTGTTCAAAAATTGTATATTGTTTTTGCAGGAGTCGATATGACTGCTGCGCGACCAAACGAGTGCTATGCTATTGCAGAGCTCAGGCAAAGGTCGGGGTGGGTATGAGGCCGCGACGGGAAATTTCGCGGCAGGCTGAAAGCTCCATTGAGAAGGCTGAGCCTCGACCGGGTAAACGTCGGTCTCGCAGACGTTCTGGTCTAGCCCGTTTTGGAAGAGCGGGTCGTCGCCCACCATTCTACCAGCGCAGGGCCACAGAGGGCTGCGAAACCCTCCAAATTCTAATCGAGCCTACGAAACTTGCGAACTTTTTGGCCCGCTTCAACCAACGCCCAGCGACGACATCGACCAACTCCTCACCCGTCGACAGCATCACCAACCGCCCAAAATGTCCGAGAAGGCCGAGAACCCCATGAGGGAGCTTCACCTCCAGAAGCTCGTCCTCAACATTTCCGTCGGCGAGTCTGGTGACAGGCTTACTCGTGCCGCCAAGGTGCTCGAGCAGCTGTCCGGTCAAACCCCCGTCTACAGTAAGGCACCACGAACAACAGTGATCAAACGCAGAAACTTATAATCATTGCAGGCAAGGCCCGTTACACTGTCCGTACCTTCGGTATCCGCCGTAACGAGAAGATCTCTGTCCACGTCACCGTCCGCGGCCCCAAGGTAAGACGATGCCTCTTTCCCGCACACCCAGGCGACCACTAACCCGTTTCCTCTCAGGCCGAGGAGATTCTCGAGCGTGGCCTGAAGGTCAAGGAGTACGAGCTCCGCAAGCGCAACTTCTCCGAGACCGGCAACTTCGGCTTCGGTATCAGCGAGCACATCGATCTCGGTATCAAGTACGACCCCTCCATCGGTATCTACGGCATGGACTTCTACGCCTGCATGACCCGCAAGGGCGAGCGTGTTGCCACCCGCAGGCGCGCCAAGGGCAAGATCGGCTCCCAGCACAAGATCAAGCGTGAGCAGACCGTCAAGTGGTTCAAGTCGAGGTTCGACGGCATCGTCCGGTAAATGCGCCTACGGGTGCTGGGCACGACCTGCTCAGGGAAGTGATTTTTTCGGGATGGTTCAATGATGCATCTGGGTCAACGGCGAAACGGAAAACGGCTTTGGGCGTGTGTATTCCCTGCTGCCTCGCAGCATTTCTCCTCGAGCTTGATTTGCGGATAATGCAAGCAAGCAACGGCCTCAGAGACCGACCGGCATCATGCCGGCTTCCTACCTGCGTGTTTCCCTTCTACATGTGATGTTGCTGTGATCGATGAATTGACTGTGTTACATGTGACTACGTTTTGCCCAGTGGTCCGGTGGACACAAGTTTTGAGGTCCTTCGTAATTGAGTCGCTAGCTGCTTGCTTCGGTGATGTCAGTATATTTGTTATCACGAGAGAGCCCATGTTGCAGCGTTGACCTTGATGATGCGTTCGAGAGAAAAAAAAAATCAGATTAGTTATTGACGAGGGTGTCTACACTGACTCAACCGCTTGACCGGGGAAGGTCAGCATCGCCCATGCATCAACATTGTCAAGCATGGTTTACCTTCAAGATGGTACCTGTTACCACAGATGAAGCTGTAACGAGCATACTATAGACACGAGTATCGCAAGTGCCTGGAAGAGGGCCAGCCTGGAAGAGGGCCAGCCTGGAAGAGAGCCAGGCTGGAAGAGGGCCAGGTTGGGAGAGGGCCAGGTTGGGAGAGGGCCAGGTTGGGAGAGGAGCAAACCAGCTGAGCATATTTCTTTATGCCTCCTTGACATCCATCAAATAATCAATGGCCTTGAATATCTATCAAACCCCCTCTGGGGAGCCTTATCTGCTGTCGTGGAATTGTGGCTCAGATTGTCACTGGTTTCGGCGGCTAGTTTTATGCTGTCAATGTTCTTTCGTCGGGATACGACGATATCATCGTCGCGAAAAGTGAAAGCCAAACATAACAGGAAAACCCAGTGGGAAAAAACCTATCACGCATCGTGTAGCAACCTCTAAACTCCATCGCACTCCGGTCCTTTACTCTTGTTTAAAACCCCAACCCAGCGTCGAGAACGGCCATACATTCTTCATGGCTCGGCCATTTCATACCAGCTGCTTCACACGCTCAATGAGGTTGGTTTCGTCGAACTCAACACGTAGTGTGTCATATTCTTGGCGAAGGTTCGCGAGCTCCTTCTGCGCCGAAGTTTGGTCCGCCTCCAACTCCTTCACATGCTCGTTGAGATTGCGTTCCTTCTTTCGTTTCCTCGTCGATTTACCCTGCGATATGAGATGTCGTTCCTGCATCTTGGTGCCTCGCCGAACGGTTGCGTGGGATGAAAGTAATATGCTTTGGGTGTGCTTGGGTTGTAAGTTGAGGATCGTGATGGGGCTGAAGAACCAGAATATGATGGCGCAAAAAGGCGTAGAGGTTCGAGAATCGGGCGAGAAGAGGGTGAAGAACAGTGAAGTTTACGGGTGATTTTGTTTGGCAGAGGAGAAGAGGGGGGGATATTTATTGTCAAAACGGCATGTTGGAACTTTGCAGGATGTGGAAGTTACGTTTTCTTCTTCTTCACATATCTCTTAGGTACAGGAGTCATATCATCAGCCTTCAGATGCCCAAGAATATCTACTGGGTGCCAGCCAGTGCGCTGAAATAGGCGAAGCCAATAATAGCCTCCCAGCAAAGTGTGTTCGTCCTTGCTATCGGGAGATGTATAGACCAAGGCAACCTTGGAGTTCCCGCACCGTGTTGTTCTCCCTTCACCCTGGGCATGTTGCGTTTCATTATACATGGCAGCCTGATCAGCCATTCATGAACTAGAGGCTCAAATCTGTCGCAGATAAGCTTGAAAACACACGCATGATCTACGAGGTCGTGGTGAGATCGAGGTCGACGAAGACGACACCAGGTGTCAGCATCCAAGATTCCGTGAAGTTCTGGAGAGTCCATTATGTGAAAGTCGGCCATGAGGTTGTCCGTTAACAATTGAAATCTTGACCAGGAGGCGATGGCACGGCCTAGAAGATTATTGCAGTTGACGAAAGCCTCGGTCGCCGTGACTGGTGGGCGTGACCAATTTGATACTGAATGTATGAATATTGAATATACACAAGACAAGTGCATGAGGCAATTCATACCACCTCTCTGATGACAACGACCACGTTTGTTGACGTGCATGTAAAGTGAGGCTCTCACGATCTAATGGGCTTGCTTAAGGAGCACCTGTGTGCCTCAGGTGCCGATGGAAAGATCTCACTCTCGGGGATGGGGCTTTTCGGAACGGTCGACGAGGCCGCCCCGGTTTTCAACTAAAGGAGAGCAGAAAGATGATGCCGCTTTTCCAGGTTCTAAACATGTCCGTGGGACCAAGAATTGAGAACAATTCTCAAGGATTAATACGCGCGAAGACTATGTCTTTTATTTTTGATCCTGATGGACGAGCTGCTCATCGGGCCATTGGAAAAGTGCCAGCCCGTGAAGGAAGCTTAAAGCGGCAGGCCTACTGAGCCCTCTTGGAGACTCGGACTGATGCAAAATTGTCAGGAAGCCCGCCCAGGAGAATTCCGGGTGTGCGTGGACTGAGGCATCGATCTGAGCCGGGGCATGATTGGTGTTTCCCGGCAACAGCGGCTCCACCAGCAGGTCCTCCCCCATCTCGTCCGTCTTTTCCCTCTTGCCGTGGTCTTCCTCCAAAAAAGACTCCATTGCTCTCCTGCAAAGGACCATCTACCCTCCCCATCTCCCCTCAACCTCAATTGCACTCGCTGCAATTGACTCTCCTTTGAGCTAGACAGCGTCAAAGACCTCCTAATATGTTCCGCAACGCCCTCCGCCAGTCGACGCGCGCCGTCGGTGCCGTCTCTGCCGCTGGCAGGGTCGCTGCCGTAAGTCGTCCCTTTTCATCACCGAGACCGTCCCAACTCCATCAAAAGACGTCGGAAAACACATCGAGGATCATCAATGCATAATTGCCGAGCTCAATTGGTATTGCTGGAGCTGTTCCGAGATGGCGGTCGAGCTTTTCATGAGCTTGCTTGTTGCCGAGTCGGCCGTTGGGGGACGGTCGCCCATTACATTTTCGGGCTTCGGCTAACTTGTTTTTCCAACCGCCCAGGTCCGAAATGCCGCACCCGCCACTGTCGCATCTATCCAGGCTCGCACCTACGCCGACAAGGCCACCCCGACTGAGGTCTCCTCTATTCTCGAGCAGCGCATTCGCGGCGTCCAGGAGGAGGCCAACCTCGCTGAGACTGGTCGTGTCCTCTCCGTTGGGTACGTCTTGGCATGACACGGCCACCACCAAAGTCAGACTCGGAGGAACGGAGACAGCTGGCTGCGCAAGCAACCACGTCGCCTGCAGTCAAGATGACGACAGCGCACCAATGCATCGAGCGACAGACTTGCTGACGATGTTTTTTCTACAGTGATGGTATCGCCCGTGTGCACGGCATGGCCAACGTCCAGGCCGAAGAGCTTGTCGAGTATGTATTGGACTCTCAACGGGCTCTGCATTTGCATCCGCTAACCAACACAGGTTCGCCTCTGGCGTCAAGGGCATGTGCATGAACCTCGAGGCCGGCCAGGTCGGTGTTGTGCTGTTCGGTTCCGATCGTCTCGTCAAGGAGGGTGAGACCGTCAAGCGTACCGGCGAGATTGTAAGTCAGCCTGCACACCATTGCCGCGATGCAAATATCTCTAACCGGTCATAGGTCGACGTTCCCGTCGGCCCTGAGCTTCTCGGCCGTGTCGTCGACGCTCTCGGTAACCCCATCGACGGCAAGGGTCCTCTCAACACCAAGGAGAAGCGCCGTGCGATGCTCAAGGCTCCCGGCATTCTGCCTCGCCAGTCCGTCAACCAGCCCGTGCAGACTGGTCTCAAGTCTATCGATGCCATGGTACCCATCGGTCGTGGCCAGCGTGAGCTGATCATTGGCGATCGCCAGACCGGCAAGACCGCTGTCGCTCTCGATGCCATGCTCAACCAGAAGCGTTGGAACAACACCAACGATGAGACCAAGAAGCTTTACTGTGTCTACGTCGCCATCGGCCAGAAGCGTTCCACCGTCGCTCAGCTTGTTCAGACTCTCGAGGAGAACGACGCTCTTAAATACTCGGTAGTTGTCGCAGCCACTGCTTCCGAAGCTGCTCCTCTTCAGTACATGGCTCCCTTCACCGGCAGCTCTATCGGTATGTTCCCACTTGCATTGGACCCTTCAACGAGATCATTGTTTTTAATTTTATTCTTCAGGTGAATATTTCCGTGACAACGGCAAGCACGCCCTGGTCATCTACGATGATCTTTCGAAGCAGGCCGTCGCCTATCGCCAGATGTCTCTCCTCCTCCGCCGTCCCCCCGGTCGTGAGGCTTACCCCGGTGACGTCTTCTACCTGCACTCTCGTCTCCTCGAGCGTTCCGCCAAGATGAACAACAAGACCCACGGCGGTGGCTCCATGACTGCCCTTCCCATCATCGAGACCCAGGGTGGTGACGTCTCTGCCTACATTCCCACCAACGTCATTTCCATCACCGACGGTCAGATCTTCCTGGAGTCTGAGCTGTTCTACAAGGGTATCCGTCCCGCCATCAACGTCGGTCTGTCCGTCTCGCGTGTCGGTTCCGCCGCCCAGCTCAAGGCCATGAAGCAAGTCGCTGGTTCGCTCAAGCTCTTCCTGGCCCAGTACCGTGAGGTTGCCGCCTTCGCCCAGTTCGGTTCCGACCTGGATGCCGCCACCAAGCAGACCCTCAACCGTGGTGAGCGCGTAAGTACCATCCTGAACGCGTAATGGGATGAGAACCGCACTAACACGCATACAGTTGACCGAGCTCCTGAAGCAGAAGCAGTACTCCCCCATGGCCGTCAACGAGATGGTTCCCCTCATCTACGCCGGTGTCAACGGTTTCCTTGACACCGTCCCCGTCGACAAGATTCTCCAGTGGGAGGCTGACTTCCTCACCCACCTCAAGACCAACGAGTCTGAGCTCCTGGCCACCATTGACAAGGAGGGTGCTCTCAGCAAGGAGATCGAGGCCAAGCTGAAGGACGTCACTCAGTCCTTCATCAAGAGCTTCCTCGCTTAAATAGCCTTATAAGGCCTAATGAGCGGTTGTTCTAGTTGGGTGTACCGGGAGATGGGGCTATCAATACCGACGTCATTATCTGTGTTTCTCGTAGAGGCGGGAGGACGACTCGAAGGGTGCGCTGGACTTGAGAGAAGCACCTCGGGTTGCGATCAGGAGGAGGAAATCTCCTGTCGGACCACTGTAAAATAGAGCTCAAGACTCAATTAACGCCCTCGATTCCTTTTGTCCTTGAACATGGTCCTCAACTTCTACTATGACCCAGTGACCGCGATTTCAGCCAGTCTCTGGCGGCTCAAGAAGATCTAGAAACGACAGGCCATGTGCCCAGCTGGCCGTTCGACGAGCGGCCAGCCTCGCGAGCGGCGTGTCTATCAAGCAAACCAATCTTTTTTCAAATGACAGGTTTATCAACCGGACTGCATTGCATGTAATCAAATAAATCGTTCCCTCTCCCACCGTGAGCCTGAGAAGTGATATGTTGTTCTCGGCCGTTGAGCCGCGACCTTTGATTTAGGTACGTACCTACCGTGACATCATCTTACCGCGGGTCAAACAACTACCTCAAGATCTAGCAGAAGGGCCACACCTGAGACAACATTAACAGTGCATACATCCACCATTACTGTCTTCTCATTATTTCACGTGTCTGTGACAGGTCTACAGAACCAGACTTTTCTGAAGCCAACCTGTGCCTGTCGGCTGATCTCACGCCACCCGAGACCTTTCCAATGTCGTCGGACTCAACGCCGCCAGACATGTCTGCCAAAACGAAGGAAGTCCTCAGCCGCGTTCAGCGCATGGTGCCACCGATGCTGGAGCATTTTCACAAAGGTATACAATCGCTGAGGGTTTCTTGCATACCTGACAGCTGGAGATGCGATACCGGAGAGACCACAAGATAACATCAACGCACAGGTCAATTGGGCCGAGTAGGCGTGCTCGGAGGCAGCGTGGATTACACCGGTGCACCATATTTCTCGGCCATGGCAAGCGCCAGGCTTGGTTGCGACATGGTATGCTGCCTCATACTTGCGACATGAGACTCTTGAATTGACGCTTCAGATAGTCACATGTCATCTGCACGCCGGGGGCCGGGGACGTCATCAAGACCTACTCCCCTAACCTCATGGTTCACCCTCTCATGCGCCAGTCTCCCGATCCCAAAGCCCACGACGGCGACTCCAAGGCTGCGGGAGCAGAGACTAAGAATGCCGACAACGATCCGGAGCTCATCGCAGGCCGGGTGGCGGACATGCTGTCCCGGCTGCACGTGCTTGTCATCGGTCCTGGCCTTGGCCGCGATCACCTGATGCAGGCGACTGTTGCGCGCGTTGTGCGCGCTGCCAGAGAGCGCGATATACCCTTGGTGCTGGATGCCGATGCCCTGCAGCTTGTGCAGAGCGACCCGTCGCTGGTCAAGGGCTACGAAAACACGGTCCTGACACCAAACGTCGTCGAGTTCTCGCGGCTGTGCAAGGCCCTTGGTATCGACGAGGACAAGGTCACTTCCGAGGGCGGCGAGACGGGTAAGGTCGAGGCGCTCGCTCGTGCGCTGGACGGCGTGACGGTCATACAGAAGGGAGCCAAGGACTATATCTCCAACGGCAAGGTGACCTTGACTGTCGACCTGGTCGGCGGGAAGAAGAGGAGTGGAGGGCAGGGAGATACACTCACCGGATCTATCGCGACGTTCCTAGGCTGGAGGAAGGCATATCTGGACGGCCTGTGGGAGAGGGGCGAGGAGACGCTGGCGGAGGACGAGCTGCTGGGGCTGGCCGTGTTTGGTGGCAGCGCCATCACCAGGGTATGTTATGCCAGTGACAACACATGGCACATGCTGAATATGCATCCGCTGACGCGCTGATATAGGAATGTTCGCGGCTCGCCTTTACGAAGAAGGGCCGCAGCCTGCAGGCAAGTGACTTGACAGATGAAGTCCACAACGCCTTCATGAACCTTTTCGGGGAGGTGGATGAAGGTTCAGAGGCCGCGAAGCTTTAGGGGTGGGTTTGTAGTCGAATTCGCTCGAGGAGTTGGCCGCTCTCTAGCTGGCGGTCCGTACGGTAATCGGCTTCAAAGGTACACCGTTCGATAGACAGGCTACGTAATACACAAGCCACTCAATAAGCAAGCTTCTCGACGCCCAAGCTGTGCAAGAGACCAATCTTGGATTAATAAGTTGCCCGGTGGCAAGATGCCCAACATGCTATCCACTCCCAAGATACTCAATAAATACGCAAGAAGAGCGGCTGAGTGAATAGGTCGCCCATCAATAAAGTCGCACACCGGATAGGCATCTTAATGCACTTCTGCCAGAGCTAGGAGAGGAATTGCAGATCACGGAACTCAAAATTCGAATAGGGCGGTCTAGAACTCAATATGTGATAAACCCTGAACCACCGAATGTACTTGGAACGCTTTGCAAATATTATCATTTAGGGATATCGTGTATAAGACGAACCGGTGCGACGAACGACATCCTCCTGAGAACTCCTAGCCAAACCTAATAAAAGTGAAGTAGTCAAACCCCCTCCGAGCCGAAAATTGCTCAAGAGCCAACCGTATGACTGAAGACCTTGGCGGCCAACTGCGTGAGCAGTCTCGCCCTGTCCGCTTGCGGGAGATCCTGAAAGAAGAAGTAACGTCAGCTGCCAATCCCCTTTCATGGACTCCTCGAGCGCTCCCGGCCGCCCACCGAGGCCTCGAAGGATGCACTGACCTGGAAGACGGCAAAGACGCTCTTGCCCTTGGCGTCCCTGATCGCTCCGAGGCGGTTCCCTGCGACGGCGCCGGCCACGAGCCCCGGCACGTTTCCGACAATGAAGCCGAGCGCGCCGCCGCTCATGCCGCCGAGCATGCTCCAGAACGCGCTCGTCGGCCTGTTCGTTCCGTCCTCGGCCATGCCCTCTTCGCGCAGCATCTCCTCGAACACGTCGCCAAACTGCGCCTCTTCCGTCTGCTGCCGCTGCTCCTCCGTCGCCGCGCCCTTCTTTCCCGTGAAGTAGTTCCACGCCCACGAGTACGCATTCTGCGCCCCCGTGCCGGCACCCCCAGCGCCGGGCGGCACCTCCTCGTCGGCCTCCTCGAAGGGGTCGCCGCCGCTGGATGCCCCGCCGCCGAAGCCGAACATCTTGCGCTGGGCGTCGTAGTCGCGCCGCCTCGTCGGGTCCGAGAGGGTATAGTAGGCGTCGTTGACGAGTTGAAACTTGCGCGTCCGGGCAGCGCGATCGGGCGACTCTGCGGGGACCCGGTCGGGATGTGTCTTCAGTGCGGCTCTGCGAAAGTCATGTTAGCCAAGCTTCTAAACCTGGGCGCTGCGGGGGGCGGGGGCGAGTGCTCACTTCTTGTATGCATCGCGGACTTGCTGAGTGGTCGCCGTTTCTGAGATCTCCAGAATGGCATCTATTGATTACACCGTGTTAGCCAAGCTATGCCGAAAACTGAGGTGATTCATCCAACGATGATGCGCGCACTTACAATAGTTGGGCGGGGTACCAGACGCCGCCATCTTTCTATCCTCTCGAGTCGTGATTTGGGGCGAAGCTTGTGGTCAGGCAGGAAAAATACAAGAGCTTCTGCGGATTAATGTCGAAAAGGTCGTTGTAGAGTAAACTGAGAATGTGACGAGTATCTGCAAGGTAAGGTAGAGAGCCTGGAGGTATATCACACAGCCAGACGATCTTGAGCCAAGGCCATTCACAGCGACAACGTCATTGTGGCGTTTACAACGTGGCTTCATCAGGACACCGCCACCCCCGTTCTAACCTGGTAAGCTAAGGTACCTAGGTTGCTAGGCTCCTAGCGCTACCTTGTATTTCACAGAGATCATTCTGCAGTTGCCCTCTAGATTTCCTCTGGCGCTAATTCACAGCAAAGTAAAGCGACGTCAAGCTTTTAGACTATAAGATTTACTAACGCGGGTATCTAGTAGGAGATAGTGGCAATCAGGCACCCTGCCTATAGAGCGCCTTGTTCATCAAATGATTTACTTGATAAGCTGTAAATCTACGAAGCAGCTTACCTAGCAAATAGCCCATCTATAGAGCGCTTTGTCCCACAAGAGCCTCACTCATCAAGCGGTATACTATTCAAGCGGCTTGCCTGTTCAGCCGCCCCCTGGCATTGCGCCTTCTCTTTGGAGGTACTTACTCGTTGAGAGGTGTTTCGGTTAAGCTGCTTTGCTCCCTAAGCAGCTTGGAAAAATGACCCTAGCATAATCCCGCAGTTACGCCGTCTTCACAGGTTGTCCGGACTGATACATTGACTCAAAGGTTGCATTGGTATCTATCGCTCAGTCTTAAGCATCACGTGAGGTATCTAAAGAAAAAGGGAAACAGCAACGCGTCGTTGCTTCATCAGACAAGCTGCCCGTTTCGTCATGACCATTATACCTCGCCCAAGCACAGCTGCAAAGTGCACTCGCCGAGACTCACCCGATTCTCTGTGCCCTTACGCGAATACGTCCTCAGCCTGGGGCGGTATCGGTCCCATGCCGTGAGCCGCCATCGTAGACGCACGAGGATCCCTCCGTCTCTTAGCCTTGTGTATGGCTATTAGCATCTCAATGAGATACTCGGCGTCGGCATGAAGTTCCTTCAGCTCAGCTTGCGTGCACCCTTTGGTTTTGCCGTCCGGCCCAGGCTGTCGATAGGCGGCAAAGACAATGCCTCTCTCGACGCCGGCGCGGCTGTTGGAGATCGTATTGTCTGTGCTGTGGCCATCTCCAGCCTTCCTCCTCACACCGGTATGAAAGGCGTGCCCATAGCCTCGCGAGAAGTCGTGTTGTTTGGCATCATGGCCGCGATACTCAATCCAGCTCTCGTGGCGCAGGATCTTGGCGTGTACAGCCGCCGAGATACGGAATGGACTAGCCACCTTGGAGAGCCCGTAAGCTGCCAGGAGCCGCCCTGTCATTCCCGCTGCCGTCTCTATGACAGTGCCGTCTGTAGACCCGAGAAGAGAACTCGAAGAGCTACTTCGACGTGAAGACGTCGAGTCACATGCTGCCCCCTGAGACGAGGATTCTTGCTCTTCGGGCCACAAATTAACGATGTAGACGAGGTCGAACTTGTGCTTTGCCGCGATCTTGGCTGCTTGTACTGCGCCATGGGCTCGAGCGTCGGCCAGGGGATCGGATATGACCGTAGCCAGCGAAGATCTTTTTGAGCAAGGAGACAGTGTATTCTTCAAGCCACGCCCGTCCCGCTTTTCTGGAGAGGCAGGATTTTCTGTTTCGGGTACTTCTTCAGCGAGGTCGTCATCGTCCAGATCGAAAAAGTCCGTAACATTCACACCCTGGAGGATCTTTGTTGGGGGAGGGCTTGTCGAGCTGCTGAGAATATTGGCGTGAGATTGAGCTCGTCGAAGGCCTGCCGCCTTCTCTTCTTTACGGCGCCGAAGCGGTGCGAACTTGCTTCTCTTCTGTGCCAGGAGCATTTCGGTATCTGTGAGCTGTGTGGCCGATGCCTTCAATTCCGGCGATGCGGCGGGCGTTGGTAGGTCAATGATCGTCGTGCTGGGAGCGAATGAATGCATCTTAAGGGTCATATTGCCTGCCAAATCATCTTCATGGTCGGACGCCGGCGGCGTGTGCAGCCTAGTCTGGACGATGGCGCAGCTATGTCGATGCTCGATCGGTCCGCTTCGAGGTGAGAATGAGGCTCTGGGTGAAATGGGCGCAGACCTGGAGGATGTTGGCGAGAGCTCGGCGCTTATTCTCGTTGGCGGCATCGGAAACCTGAATTCCGCCAGGCTCGACGCATGGCGCAGCTGCTTTTTGCGCTGAACGAGAGAGGTTGACCTTGCGGGAAATCTCTTGATATCGCTCGTGCTGGCTGTACTTGGGTTTGGTGAGTGCATCGAGACCCGTTCAGATAAGGACTCGGGAAGGCTCTGGGCGCGTTGCTCGTAGTGACCGTTGGCAGCTGATTCATCGCGAGCGATCATGCGGGAACCTTTGGGTCTAAGAAAAGAAGGTGCAGGGAACGTGGCGTCCTCTCCAGCGGAAAGTCTAGATTTCTCGATCTGGATCTGCTCCTGGGGCGTAGAGTCGGTTGTCACTGGGGATACCTTCTTCTTGGAGAAGAGCTTCTCCAGGCGGTTGAGGCCGTTGGCCATTTCGAAACAATGGGTTGAATGTTTTGTATGAGCAACGAGCTGTAGTTTGTTGCTGCGTGAGGCCAATGTTGGGCGACGTTTGACTGGGCGAGCGTCGCGTGTCCCAGGGACGGTCTCCAATACGATGTGTGCGCGACAAGGAGGTTTTATTCGGTCTGCAACATGCCGATTCGGATGTACAAGCCTGCGTCAAGTCTCTTAAAGGTGAAAGGAGAGAGAAGCCGAGGCAGTAGCACAGATGTCGTGCCGGAGGAGGCGGTTGTGGGCTGGGCCGGAAGGTAATTTCTAAGGCCTCCAGGTGGTGGCACAGGCACACGCCTCGAGAAAGGCTCTTGATGTCGCGCAAGCAAGTCTCTGAGCTCGAGTGGGAGCGCAGGGGAAGGGAGGATGAGACAGCGAGAGCGGTTGACTGAGCGTACTCCCGTAGCCGGAGTAAGCTACCGAGGGCCGGAGTGAGCGACGGGTTAAAGAGCCGGCCAGGCACAGGGAGCCGGAAAGGGGTAAATCAGGATGGGAGGCTGTGTCGCAAGTCGGCAGAGGGTAGAGTGTGTCGTGGCACAGGAGTGTCGCTGGTTGCTCTTGGGCGTTGGCTGCAGCCTGAAGAAAGATCTTGCAAAGACTGAGCAGGCAGGCGTGTATAAGTGACGATGGATGTTTGGTTGCGCAGGTGAATCGCGTTAACAAGTTACCCGTCAGAGAATCTCGGGAAAGGCCGCGGCTATGGATGAGAATAGGCCAGGATGATTCTCTTCACCCAAAGATGCTGCGTATGCGTGACGAAGAAAAGGGGGCCGATAGTCGTGAAGGTGGACGAGGCAGGAATGCTGAACTTCCGGGGGGCACGGGGAGAGACATAAACAAGGACTCGAAGTGAGTCTCGCCTGGTTCACATGTACCCAGCCGAGCAATCCACCCTGGGGATCCGAGAGAGGACTTCCCTGTAAGAGACTTACCTAGCTACAGTACAGGGTTTTGACGATGCATCACGTTCCAGGCCACTTCCTGCCCGATCTAGTACAGTGCCTACCCACGCAGGGCAAGAAGCAAGTCTGCGCAGCGCGTCAATAGATGCATAGGGAAAGGGCTGTCCAGTTCGCCCGACGATGCCGACCAACCGGCATCTGAGCGCTGGGGCCCCGGGCCAGGGTGCCTGCCTGATGATTACTGACAGAAACCTTCGAGGTGAGGGAGGGCAGGTGCTTCTTTCTCCCTCGGCGGCCTCGCTCCTGCATTGTAGGTTCTGCAGGAGCGAGAGCACAGTCAAAAGCTTCTGCCGGCGCACTGTTTTCCGCTCTCGCATCATAGGTGTTTTAAGGCGTGGGGTGACGGGGATGACAGTGCACGGCCGCTGCACGGCACGGACTCGGATCCCTGAAGTCCAAGTCACTTGGACCCTCTCGGCAGTCTTATTGCTTTTTTTCCCTTGCCTCCCCTCCTGTCTCTCCCATCAGTACCACCTCAACCCCCCGTATTTACGCAACGCAAAGGGCCTCACCTGGTGGGCCTGGCCCTTGGTCACGTCTGCTCGAAACTCAATTATGACGAGTTCCGTGGCCTCGAGGCTCGAACCCCTCAATCCGGCCCCGGCAACAAATCCGCCTTCGTTATCTGCATCTCGTCCATTCGCAGGCACCCTTGTGAACCATGACGATTGATATCTTGCCTGCAGGATCGAGAGATCTCCGATATCATGCCGGTGATCAGACGAAATGATCGCCTCTTTACTACCAGCCTGACCTTCCCGGCCCCATCTGGATGAAGGGAGAGCATATCAACCGCGGCGCGCTGGGCTCGGCTAGAGGAGTCTAGGTGGTCCCTCAATCCCTATTGCTGATGCACTAGATGGTCGAGGCGGACGCCGGAGGCGGCAGGACGCGAGGGCCTCAAGCAAACCCGGCCCTCGACATGACTGTGCGACCTGTGCTTTTGCGCCTTCAGCGTCACACGATCGTGCAACCTCGTCACTTTCCAGGTTCTGCTGGGACTTTGGTGTCATAGGCCGCCATCAACGCCGCAACTCTGCCGGAAGCGAGAACAGTCTTAGACAAGAAGCTGAGAACCTTGGCCACTCTGCGAGTCTGCGAGGGCCAAGTGTCAATCCCATCATTCGCCGCCACGGCTTCTGGTCGGTTCCCAGCCAGCAGCTGCTGGTCAGACGAGCCGCCATCCAAACGTTCCTCCTCTCGATCGCGTCGCCAAACTGGCACCTCCTGAAAAATCCGCCTCCGCCTGCCCACACTCCGCTGGCTTCTTGGTTCATAGTCGGGCCAATGAAGAAAAAGCAAGCATTCCGAGCCCAGCTTGTATGGCGTCCACCAAGCGTCGTTACGACCACGTTAGGGGCGTCGTCCTTCCCCACACACCTGGCAAGACCCCTGTCATGGCCGTCGTTCGAAGCTCGACACCACGTTCTCGGAGCCCTTTCCTTGCGCAGCAGCACGGTCGTCCAGCGTGGTTTGTGAGTACAGGCGGACAAAAACCCACGAGTTTATCAGCTTGGCCAGGTCTCGTCACCGAGAGTATGCTCTCGCCCCCCTCATGTCTTTGACGACTGAGCAATGTTGCCCACCGTGTCTTGAATTTCAGCTTTGGACGTCACCCTCATACAAGTACGTCACCGGTCGACAACGTCAGCCTGGGCTGGCCGTAGCTCGCCCCCCGATGTAATGCGATGAGGCAAAGACCCGGCTCTTCAGCTCATGAGCTCCAGAGCAAGTCCTTTAGCCATCGGATCGCTTATCCAGCATGCGCGTTCTAGGAGGCCTAGATCCACGAGGTGCAGCAAAAAGCAAGCGCTGGCCTCGCCCTCCCTCACATGTTCGTTTGGTGGCTGGTAGCCTGGTTGCCTGGCCCAGGGACCAACTTTTCGCTGGCTCAGCAGTTGCCTGGTCTTACGGGCTTTTCACGATGTTCGAGGTATTCTGGCCCGGCAAGGTTGAGGCTGGTCGAATGCACGCTGTTAACTGGACGTAAGTGTAAGTACACGACACTCCTACAGTACTGACCGAGAGCTCGTCGAATGGGAACCCCGGTTCCTCGCAGTTCAAAACATGGGTTCTGTCACTTATCACTGCATGGGCCTCTGAAAGTGAGCAGCGCACGGGCCCAGTATCAAAATCAAATCCACCGCAACTTCTGGCCCCCCGCTGGAGCACGTCTTCGTAAGAAACGACGATCCGCGAAACGAGTAGGGAATCCCGAGGTTCTTTTCACACCCAGCAGGGACCGCTCCAAGCTTGATCCTTACCAAGCCTCCCGAGCTTGCTTCGCCATGTGTTCGCCGTTGCCCAGCGGCACTTCGGGAGATTTGACTTACACGTCAAGATCAGTGCCCCTCTTCTGAACTGACGGCCAGCCTGACAATCTTGACACGGCCATGATACCCATTATCCCAGTTTCTGGACCCTGTTCCCATGGCCCAAAAGGAGCAGCAGCCCGTCGATGGCCCACAGCGCGGGGAGTGAAGGACCGAGCGTCGAGCATTGCAATTTGCGTCCACCACGCCGCACCACGAGTCGACGTCGATATGGCCTCGCGATCTTTCAACCGTCGACATGACGAGCGTCCCCATTTGTTTGTGTGATCTACCAGACCTTTTTGTTTCGAGATTTGACTGTCATTTGTGCTCATCAGGCGAGTGGCTGGCACTAGCAAGCCACGTCTGCATTGGCCACATCATCCTACAGGAGGCATGGAGTGAACGTGGGAGCTCAGCGGGTCTCTCCCAGCCGTTGACCACGTTCTCCTTGTCCCCGTTCTTCCAGTCCGTGACAAGCGGCCTGGGCGTAGGTTGGCAGGGCAAGCAGGGCTCGTGGCCGCCATGTGTTTGACTTTCGACCAGGGCTGCTGATCCGCCGAAAGGTCTGAGCAGACACGGCGGAGAAGGACCGGACCACGATTCTCGAAGGGGAAACTTTGTCGTGCAAGCGTGGGCCGCCCCAGCATCCATCTTGGCGATACGCATATGGCGTGCATATGCTGCGAGATCTCCCTCGTGGCTAGACGCAAGGGAGAGCCTCCGGCGATGCGAGGCCGTGAGCTACTGTGAGCGGCGCCAGTCTTCCCCTGCGTCGGGCGCTGTAAGGGATGGGAGATGCGACGGAAACCAATGCCATCCTGGCGCGAATTGAGTTGCGGGTGCCTGCAGTCGACACCTGAATGGGGAAGGATTTAGTGGTCGGTCAACTTGTCGTAGACGGGATGAAGTCAACATTTCGCCTTGGCGCTACCACCGGCTGTACCGCCCATCTGGTTCTCCCTCGCTTCAGATGTCCAGCCATTGGACGACGCACACAGCCCCTGGAGGATGAGCCGCCTGTTGTGTACATCCGGCTCGTATCTCAAATGGTTCGTCGCATGCGGTGTTACCGCGAGGAGCTCCGGTTGACGTGCCACAGGAGCCGACACTGCAGGTGTTCGACGTGAGGTTCTGACGGCGCTGTGGACTGCTGTTTCATTCACAAGTGGCAGCTGTCGCGTGCGGACGTAACTGGGTCCGAAGAACATGCGACGCCAAAACGCCTCCATGTGGCCAGAGCAGTCTAGGTTGATCTTATAGCCGCCTCGCCTATACCGCTGTTGAAACACATGTACCGACGCTCCGGGAGCTGAGCTGCTTGTGTCGGACGGCCGTTCCTCCAGAAGACGGGATCACACGACGGACTCCCAAATTCCAAGTTGCGCGACTGGTAGACTTTGCCATACCGAGGCAGACTCCCGACCAACAGGCCGTCCCGACAGGTACGTCGACAGCGGTTTCGAAGGCACATGATGGGAACGGCTGGTTCATGGTGCTTGTCATGTTGTGGTGATTATCATTTAAGTTCATAAAAGGACATGCATCTAGTGTGTGCTCTCGTGGTATCAAATTGCTCGTGAATCCATCGCCGTCGCATCTCTTCCACGCTCACGGGTGCTTCACAGGCTGGTGCATGTGCTTCGAGCCCAGCATGGATGCCTGCAGCGCCGACGCGGTCGAGGACACGGCCGGCGGCGCGTCCGCCGGGGGACCCTGTATCGGGACGTCCTTGGAGCCCTTGCCGGGCGCGATGCCGCTGTTGGGGCCGATGTTGCCGAGGGTCACGCCGCCGCCCATGGAGGCCGCCTCGCTACCGGCGCCGCGCGGGTTCTCGTGCAGTCGCGACGAGCCGATCAGCGAGTCCGTGAGGCCCGCGGACGTGGAGGAATGGGCCGGGTCGTTGGTGGCCGGGGGGCCGGCGATGTCGGCGTGCTTGGATCCCTCGCCGGGCGCGATGCCGCTGCTGGGGGCGATGTTGCCGAGGGTCACGCCGGCCGGGGGGCCGGAGCCGGGGTGGGCGTTCTTGCCCACGCCGCGGGGGGGCTCGTGCATCCTCGACGTGCCGACGAGGGAGTCTGTGAGGGCGGAGGCGGTGGAGGACTGGGCAGGGTCGTTGGTGGCCGGGGCACCGGCGATGGGTGCATGCTTGGAGTCCGGAGCCTGCGCGACGGGGACGGTCTGAAGAGTTGTTAGCCGTTGGTTCATGATACAGTTGGGATCTTTGGTAGCTCACAGGTTGGCCGCTGCCTGTGATGTTTGATGACATTTTGAAGTTAATGGTTTGCGAGTCGTGACACTGGCTGGTGTGATTGAATGATGTGAATTTGTTCTACTAGAGCTGAGACACGCACACCTCGGGATGATCGAACCCCATCTCTTTTATACAATCCATATCCCATCTTCCGCCACCATGTTCTGGTCCGGTTTGCAGCAAGAAGAAGCTCAAGCGGAGGATGGGCCCCTGGCAAAAGTGACCTCATCGTCAGGCCAAGTGTGGTGGGTTTCCGACGATGATCCAATCACGCATCGCGACATGCTGTCAGCCAAGACGTCCGGAGCTCAGATTGATGGAGAACATGGACAACTACCCTTTTACCTTATCTCAGCCTTGGGGAAATTGATGTTCGTCCCATGATAAGACCAAACTGGGTCGATTGCTCTTCACTTCAGTCTGCCAAGGCACACTGGCAAGGCTCAGTCGCTGTCAACTCCGAGGGTGCACTGTAAGGAGGCGCAGCAGCCAGCTGACGGTCGCATTCCTGCCCATCAACAAGCGCGGTGTCCAATGCGATGCTGTGCCGCTATTATCCGGCTGACCACGAGGAGCGCCTTCGAGTTCGGTGGCGCTCGACTGACCTGGGGTAGACTGTTACTGTCGTCGGCAACTTACCATTCTCGGCATAGAAATGCCGTTATGGGTGCCATGTTGACACCGTAGTCCTGCCGTGGAAGCTAAAGAGAAAGCCCGGCGACATTCAACATGAGGTTCGCAAGCCGCTATTCGGTCAAAGATTCGGGGTCGATCTGGGGCTTTTAAGATGCGACCGTCACCCACTGATCCCCTCACGCCTTCAACCTGTCTTCTGCACAATTCAGCTACCACACAAGACACCAATCTGGTCCTTAGCCCATATCAACATCAACACTCTCACCCACCAGCATCATGTCTCCCACCGATAGCCAAGCCTCCGCCGAGGCCCCCAAGAAGAAGTCCCTCTACCAGCGCTTCAAGGACTCGAAGCGCGGCGAGATCTCCGAGGCGGACCTGAAGAAATACACAGGCATGTCCAAGGCCGAACTGACCGACTGGGCCGAGGACCGACCCGGAGTCGGTCGTCACCAGCCCGCCGGCAAGCTCAACATGGGGGCCAGCTCCGGGCTCGGCGGGATGGCTGCGGGAGACGGCTTCGGCGGCTGGGGTCCCGGCGCCGATCCCAAGATGAAGTTCCCTCCGGGTAAGGCACCGGCAGACAAGGAGAAGTCTGTGGCCAGTGACAGCTGAGAGGACCTGGGGAGAGACTGCGGCTTTTGTTTGCACTTTTCAGTCGAGGGAACAATGGTTTTGTCGGGAAAGCAGGGTGATTTGCTTTATCTCCCGCCATTCATCGGCACAGCGTCAGGACAAGGCACCGCCGCGTGGGCAGTGAAGGGAGGAACACCAGAACATCAAGATCCGCCTCTCAATTCACATTTTCATATTCTGATGTTGTGAAATGCCGCCCAGGGCGGTTTGTTCTCTTGCTCAAATAGCCTCCGTTGCTCATCATCTCACAACTCATGATACTGCACCAGATCATCCTTTCCTTGAACCCTCTGCCAGCTACCCCGGCGACTCACCGCTCGGGCCCGGGGACCACGGAACAAATCCATTCAGAGTCAGTATCACTCCGCGGCGACAAGGCTGTTCATCAAAGGCCTCAGAACTCTTGTCAGGGTCGTATATGGTTCTTGGTTACTGACGCGCTTGATCCAGGACTACCTGACTGTAATCAAGTCAAAGCTGGCTGCTCTGCTTTAAGAGAAATGGAGTTGCCAATTACTGCACTCTTCCCTGTGATTCTTCACGCGTGAACTCAAGAACCACCATGGCTTTCAACTACTTCCTCAGGAGGCAGGCCTCGTACGCGACGGGGCCAGCGATGGCCACCCCTACGACCGCCTCACAGACTCCCACATTATTCAGGGACTTCACCCGACTTCCTTTAGAATTACAGGACATGATATGGAAATGTGCGGACGACGAGTATGAGCCCCGCGTATTTGAGTGGCGCTTCGACTACCTCACCAGCCGTACCCTTTCTGGCCCCGGCGTGAAGCACCTCGGTGCTTCTCACGCTCACCCGCCCCCAGGTGCACGCCATCCCATTTGGCACCAGGTATCATTCGGCACGCGAGAGACTGCAAAGCGATGGGGGCTCCGAGAGATACAGAGGACAGCCCCAGTAGAGGAGACCCTGCCCGGCATGATCGCATGGATCGAGGGCGCCGACGATGCGAAGAAGATGGCGACCGGGCTGCCGCATGACCTGGTCGCCTTGCAGCACGCCAAAGATTATATTAATGGGCGCATGTGCGGTAGAGAAGAAGACCATTACCTCTTCAACATGAAGCGCGACATCCTATACATTAGGGATCCGGAGAAATCGTTACCGGTGTCGGACACGATAAAACATGGACAGGTGGCTCGGAGTTCTCTGGATGAGGACTACCGAAGTATAGCGCGACTTCCAAGCATCTCATTAACTGATGCTGTCCACATCGCCGTTGGCCTCCCGGGCTCCCATGTTCACTCCTATGATGAGGAACACTGGAAGATCATGCTCGCCAAGCTCCGGGACCGCTTCAAAGGGATGAAGACCCTCTATCTCGTCTGGGAGCAGGAACATGCGCAGAGCATGGACTCGATCACCGGCGAGCTGCGAGGAGAGCCTTGGCTCCGAGATGGCGGGACCGCGGGGGACGAGACAACCAGGAGGCCGGCGACGGTGACAGCTCTGGTTCCCGCCACGGAAACCGAGAGGGTCGAACATGAATGGGGAAAGCTGGAGACCTTAATCCAGAAGTGCTGGGCCCAGGTCTGCTCAGAGGAGAACCCCCATGATTCACTGCCCAGGTTGCGGGTAGAGGTGCGGTATTCGCAGAGGGACTGGACACCGTGTCAACGGCCGCTCAGACCGAGGAGGTGGCACCACGCTGGCCCTTTGAAGCCGCCTACATGCCCGGAGGTCCAAGACCTGGAGGCGTGGTTGGCGGCGAGGCTCTGGGTCGAGGAAGACAAGCCACGGCCGATGATCGAGTGGCCTGGCAACCCCGATATGCCCCTGACATGGTGAAGTAGAGTGCTCACGGGGCAGCCAAGGTCCGGACTGAAGCCTGGCAGTCCATGGAGGGGATTGGAGAGCGCATTTGTTTCTATCAGCTTTGCTTAGTACAACCATGAATCAGACCACCTTAGCAACAGATTTAGATATCACATCACAATACCAAACTCAATTCATCGGCCCGGTGCAAGTTACGAAAAAGCTAACGCAAGTGACCTACAATTTCCACCTTGTGGAGACTAAAACCTCCCGGAATTTCCCTTGTCTTGGGAAGTCGACTCAAGCATTCTTGCCAAGACACCCTCCTCCTATCCGTTGTGGCTGGAGTCACTCTCGATGCCGGGCACACTGAATCTTGCGTAGCTTCTGCTGTCCAATTAAAGGGAAGAGTCGCATATGGACAGAGTTGCAATGATTCGCTTCAGTTCGCCTCGCGTCGGAGGGCTTCCAACAGCACCAACCATGGCCGACGTGATCCTACCTAACAAAGGTCTTCCCTCTCGAAGATGTTTTGGCACGAGCCGACCATCGGGAACATCGACCCAGCAACGAGGCAGACTGCGGCACCGGTGCAAGGCTCGGCCTGGAATCCCCATCGACCACGTGCAGACAGTGGCGCAACGCTAGAATGTGAGACAGAGTCGAGGACCGGCCGACATCCGCTTCAGGCAAAGTTCACCATCTCCAAGCGAGTCGCCATTCCAAGAACAACCCGGCCCTCTCCGTTTTCAGAATACGTCACGGCAGACAAAGCTGCGGCTGAGAAGCCTATTTCGAGAAAGTCGAGAAATAAGCATTCGTCCCAAGTCCGCGTCCCAACATAGACAGGCACCGGCCTCTGTCGCGTGCCCAGCCGCGACGGTGGCTGAGACAACGTCATGAACGGACAGGCCGAGAACTCGGCTATCTAGCTGGGTTGGACTTGCCAAGAATACTGAATAGTGTCTTCATCTTCGATCTGGATGCGCTGGAATGGTACATTGCGAGCCGTCACGAGATTCAGCTAGAGGCCGCGAACGTGTCGTGCTCCCCGTCAGAGCTACTATGTGCCTCGCCTCTCGCTTATCCCGCGTAGACCAGCAACCAACCAAGACCGTTTCTCCTTTAGCATGAGTTCTGACCATGAGTTGAGCGGAATCACCGATGCTTGCGGTCTCCATACTGATCGAGGGGATCTAGACCTGAAGGAGAGTTGGGCGAGATGAATCGAGTCTTGCCGGACAGGACATGGCTTGACGAGACGCGGGTTGAGACTCTTCCCAGGAAAGGGCCACCCAGGGGTATTAAGGCCTGATTGTTGTTCGCTTTTGGTTTTCCTCCTTCTCGTTTGATCCTGCTTCATCCCCTGGACCTGGTCCTTCTCTTCAATATACACTCCCTTCATCACCACTTACATACTTTCATCATGGCGGAACCAAGGATCGCAACCCTTCAGAACCAGCCCCTTTCCAACTACATCACCCGAGGCACCTTGATCCTCGCGGCATGCATCCTCGGCATAGTTCTCCTGGCTAATGTCTTCGAGCGCTTCCTGCTGAAGGCCATCCATGGCAAGATCTGGACCGACCTGGAGAGGCCCGAGAACGAGAGGCGTCGCCGCTCGTTCACGTACTTCCACGTCGGCGCCTGCATCCAGTTTGGACTGCTCGCCATCGGCGCCTATCCCGCCTTTGACTTCCTCGTTGGCCGCAGTGACCTCTCCGCCCCTTACATTCGCGGCTATGACCACTCCATGACCATCGGCGACATGCTCTTCGTCGTCTGCCAGATTCACAACGGCTACTACCTCTTCGAGCTCTGCTTCCGCACACGCTTCGCCAGCCCCATCAGCATTGCTCATCACATCGGCCTTCTCATCATCACCCAGACCTCCGTCGCCCTCTTCGGCAACTATCAGAAGCAGCCCGAGGGCGTCCTGGATTTTTATATGTGCATGGTGTGGGGTGCGTATTATGATTGCCACTGTACCTTGAGATAGACTGGCTGACTTTTTGTGATAGGTGCCTTTGACCTCGTCGTCGAGCTGCCCATCTACACGTCCATGATCCTCTGGCGCGTCAAGAGCGACAAGCCCCAGTTCCTCTGCCGCCTCATGTACTTCTGCTCCGCCTGGGCTGTCATCGGCGCTACCACCGAGACCGCCGTCACCATCTATCTCATGAACGCCTCGTGGGACCGCTGGCCGATCGCCTGGCAGATCATCATCCCCATGGTCTTCGCCCTGTGGATCGTCACCCAGTTCTACGGCGCCTACCGTATCCGCGGCATGGCCCTGTCTCAGAAGGCAAGGCTGGGCCGCCCCGAGCCAGCGTACGCCGAGAGCGAGGCGGAAAAGGGGCCCGTCTCACCAACGGTCGAGAGCTGCAGATCAGAGTAGGGAGAGACGGCAGCATGGAACGGGAGGGGGAAGAAAATCGGTTTGCTCTAGATTCGTTCCGCAGCTTAGACGTGCATATGATCCCAAAAAGGCTATGTTGTTCTATACCTTACAAGTCCCCGTGTCTTGAACCCCGCTAGACAGATGGTCTTAGCCCTCCCCGACGCCTGAACAGACGTAGTCTTCCGGTCGGGAGAAGCACACTACTTGGTCTCGAAACTCTTCTTCCACTGGTTGAAGTCCATGACCATGTCCACGTCGCCCGTCTGCTTCTGCTTCTGCTTCTTCTTGCCCTTGCCCTTCTTCGCCGACTTCTCCGGGGCGGGCCGCTCCATCTTGGCAAACTCGGCCTCGATGGCCGGCCGGCTGGCCTCGTCGGCCATGTACAGGCTCGACGAGACGATCAGGCTGGCGGACGCCGCGGCCTTGCGCACGTCGTTGACATCGCTCTCGGCCGCCTCGGCGTGGACGTCCTTGAGCAGCTGCAGGGCGTCCTCGGCAACAAGCTTCTCCGCGCCCGCCGTCTTGCCCTGCTTCTTCGCGGGCTTGCCGACCGCCGCCTCCCCCTCCTTGGCGGACGCCGCGCGGGCCCGCTTCAGCCGGCGCTGGTACTCCCTGATGATCTCGAGGGCGCGGTCCGACAGCGACTTTACGGAGGTGCCGCGCATGAGGCGCAGCAGGGGCAGCAGCACGGTCATGGTGGCGGGGCGCGCGGCCTCGTTCCGCACGAAGAGGAGGAGGAGGTCGAGGGCGCGGCGCTTGAAGTTGACGACGGACTCCTTGGCGGCCTTGCGCTCCTTCTTGCGGCTGGGCTTGTTCTTGATGCGCTGCTTGAAGACGTTGGACAGGGCCTCGTCCATGGCCATCATCTCCGAGTCGCTCATGTCGGCGTCCGAGTCGGACGCCTCGGCGTCCTTGTCCTTGTCCAGGCGGTGGCTGTTGAGGATCTTGCCGAGGGCCACGTCGATCTGCTCGAGGTTCTTTGCCTCTTCCGGGTCTTCCTCGTCGTCGTCGGACGAGGAGTCGGACGAGCCGTCGTCTCCGTCTTCTGAGCCTGACTCGCCGTCCGTTGCGTCGTCGACATCTTCGCCATTCAGCGTGACGAACTCGACGTCGGAGCCGATCTCGACATCCGAGTCCAGGTCGTCGTCGTCAACAATCTCCACATCATCGTCCTCGTCCGCGTCTTCCTCGTCGTCCAGATCATCAGGGTCGATCTCGTCGGACTCGAGGTTGAACAGAGCCTGTTGGCCCTTGCTGTTCTCGTCGGCAGGGAGCACGTCCAGGAGAAACTCCAACGCCTTGGGCGTGATCAGTCCCGTGAAGCATCCGAACACCTGCTGCGACACCTGCCGCAGCAGCACCGAGTCCTGGGACACCATGGAAAGGAGGATCTCCACCAGGAACTCGGCCGCCCCCTCCTCCTTCGCCTTGGACCTGGTCTGGTACTCGCTCAGGTCGTTCAGCAGCTGCAGCGCATCCGGCTCGGCGTTGTAAAGCTGGAAGATGGCGATGGCGTACAGCAGGGCCAGTCCCCGCGCCGTGTCAGCTTCGGAGCTCCTCGCCTTGTCCGACGTGCTGCCTGTTTGCTGGATCAGCGTCTTGAGCTTTTTCCGCGCGTCGTTGACGGCCTTCTTCAGCTTGTCGTCCATTTGGATGTAGTCGGGCTTGATCGAGTCGATGGCCTTCCAGAGGTACGTCGAGTTTTCGTCCTTCTTGGACAGATTAGCGAACACCGACTGCAGCCGGTTACGGCTGAGTTCCTTCACAAAGTCCGAAGCGTTGCTGGGGATCCAGATCTGGTTGGCGTAGGCCAGAGAAGTGAGCTCCTCCAGTGCCGGCTCTGGTGCGGAGTTGGCCAGCTTGAAGAGGTACTCGACGTAGACCCTGAGGTCGAGCTTGACCTTGTCCAGATCCTTACTGTAAACTTGTCAGAAACTGTCCACCGGATCGTGGAGACGGGACTCTTACCCCTTGGTGCAGGTCTGCATCACCGGCGCGCGGAGAACGGCCAGCAGGTCCTCGCCCATCTCAGGCTTGCTCTGCTGCAGGATGTTTTCCACCGTCTTCTGCCCCGTCCTCACATCGAAACTGTAGACACCATTGCTCCCCGTCAGGTTCTCGACGATGAGGCATGTGAGCTCAGTGTGCTTGGTGGCCGCCTTCTCGGCAATGGAGAGGGTCTTCAGAGCGACGCGGTGAAGGTATCGGTCCTCATGGGCGGCCTGGTTCATCAGACAGATCATGAGGTTCTTGCTGAACACGACAGGGAACAGCCATTGGCATGCTTCCGTCACTGGTATGGGGTATGTAGCGTTCTCTAGGTCGGGGGCTGCCAGGACCTCCTGCAGGACGAGGAAGCCTCGCAGCTTCTGGCCCTCGGTGGCGGATTTGGAAAAGAAGTTGTCTGGGTGGCCACATGTCAGCAAAGAACGAGACCTTCGCGGGTCCGGGCGAACTTACCATCGACGGTTCTCTTCCAGAACGCCGCGAACGCCTTGGCGTTACGCTCGCCGCTAGCAATGAAATGACCTATGATGCTGCTCCACACGAAGTGCAGCTGGTGTGTCCAGACGGCTTGCTTCATTTTGACATTCTCCAGCTGCGCCTCCTCGGCATCGTCCTTGGTAGCGGTCTCCTTAAGGATGGCGGGCAGTTCGGCAGCGTTCTTGGGGTCCAGCGGGTTCCGGATGCCCTCATCCTCGAGGTCGGGGAACATGTCGAGGGCGACGATCCAGATGGCAACACCTTCTGGAGTCTTGGCCCACTTGGCCGCCTTGAGGGTATTGATCGTTTCGAGGGCGGCATCTTGACGCAGGCTTCCGAATGAAATGGTCTGCGCAATGATCCAGCCACACTGCTGCCGCAGCCAGACCTTCTTGGCCGCCAGCTTGATCAGTGCCTGCAGCACAACGCTCCATCGCTCGGCATTGTTGCGCACGACATTAGCCTGCAGAATGCATTCGAGCCCGAACAATTGCCCCAAGTAGCAATCCCGCTCCTCCTGTCCGGTGATGTTGCCAATGGGCTTCGTCCTCTCCTGCAGTATTTCCAGAACCTTTTCAAAGGTAAGTCCGGGGTACTTTGTCTCGCTCAGGGCTTCGGTGCCAAACAATTGGCGCAGGATTTCGCTGAGAACGACGCTGTAGCCGAGGCGGGCAGCAGCACGGCCGCTGGCGAGACCACGGAACAGGCGCCAATCGAGGTGTTTCTGAAGGACGGCCTCGGGGACACCTTCGTCGTCGAGGAGACTGGAGACAACGACTTCGGCGGCAGACACACGGTCTTCTATATCTTCGCTACCGAGCAGTTCGTACAACTTTGCTTCGCGGACGCGATCGGGGCCTGTTGAATTTTCGACAAAGAGCTTCTTTTCGAGGTAGATTTTCGGGTCTTCGTTCTTGGTTCGCTTGTGCGAACGGTCGGCCTTTGTGGCCTCCCTTTCCGCACGCTTCCTCTTTGCTGTCGCTGTCCGGGTCATGACGGCCGTGCAAGTGGTTGTATTGCTTGTGTGAGTGCGGACTGATCACGACCGCAACTGCGCTTCAGCTTGGCTCAAAATTTGGGCGATAAAAAGTTCTGCCGCCGTTGACCGCCACTATCGCACATCCCACTTACCCCAATGTGGCCCACTGTTACCCGCTGCAGGGGTCTTCCGAGGCGCCCCGCGCTATCAGATGACGTCGCGGAGAAGCTGTACCTCGACTTTCCATCTTCTCATCTCACCTCCAAGCCCTGTGATCCGGCATACAGTTCTCAAGCTCATACGGTATCATCACTTTGTACTTTTATTGCACAAAAAAATCAAATCTTGCTCTAAGCCAAGCAGAACGCCAAGCATATCGTCGTCACATGAACCCCGCGTCTGGCCTCCTTCGATGTCACGAAATGTCCATCGCTTGGATGCAAGAAGGATTCACAAAAAGACAAACGTCCGGAGCTCACAGTAAGTCTGACAACCTAATTTCAAGTGCTACTATGTAGTCTTCGTTTTCTCATAGCACATGCTCGAATGATCGTCTGAAGGCTTGCATCATCTCATGCCTCTGGAATAATTCGACCTGATGTGCAGCGTTCTGCATCCGACGAAGACTGGTCAGGCGTATCGGCTCAAAGTACTCCGAAAACACTCTGATGGCGATCTGTCAGATACAGGACTCTCTTCACGAGGTAGTCAAGGAGATGCATGAGTTCATGTATGACATCGGTTCGACCCAGCACACCAGCCCGAGCATTTCTGTGTGGCTCCTCGTAGCCTAACGACCATGAACGTACTGAAAATCGAGACATCTGGCGCGCATATGCCCATGAGTTTCTAGATACGCGGACATGCCCTGCTACGCTGCCGTATTGCCCTAGCAAGCTGTGACTGCGTGTTCTTCGTGATGGAGAACTGGAAGCTTAACATGGCTCCGTCAGGATGTGGCGCCACTCGCGGACATCCACCAAAGAACCACTTGTCCTGTCAGAAATTTCAGGCAATTTGCAAGATAAGGCCCTGTAGACGTTGTGTCTATACCAGCATTTGATGCCATACTTTGCTGCAACGGCACGAGAGGGCATGCGGGTCTAGGCTCGACGTTTGAGAGCATCGTCCTTAAGAAGCGCGACAACCTCCTTTACGGAATGTAAGTCCCCTGTATGCTGTGAACAATACTCTTCAATAGCCGGCTAAGCAATCGATGCTCGTCGACAATGCTTGAATGCCCCATGGCGAATAAGCAGAATCCTGCGACCTCGAGGAATCTCGCCACCCGATGGCATCCATCCCTTGGCAAATATACCCACATCGCCATTGTGAATCAGACGCCATTAGCTATCACTCATCAAACCCAAATCTCTCAACGCATACCCAGTGTCTCATCGTAGCTTGAAAGCGTATCCAACTCAGCTTATGAGGGTAAATCAGGGTTGTCTATGAACAGCCTTGAGGGTGCGGCTTTCGCACAGCACAACCTACCTCTTCAGGCTTGCCTTGAATGCAACGGCGCCGCCCATATGGAGCCCGTCTTGAGACATACCCTAGAGACCCTGCTCCGGCTATCTGGCTGCACTGCAATGCCCTCAACCCCTCACAGGTATGGAATTCCATGAACACCGCTGATCTGCCCATGATCTACACGGACATGAGCCAGGCCCTCGATGGCCGACAGTTTACCGAAACATATTGTTCCCCTCCCGTCCTGCCAAAGCTACCGCTGGCCCTAGACCTTCCTCAGTTATAGCCTCGCCTCACTGCAAAGGGCCCGCCGCCCTCATATCACTGCATTCTTGACGGAGGGGCTAACATGCGAGCCTCATCTCCGGATCGGGATGACCCCCGAGACAGGCGAACGGATAGCCACGCAATGCTAGAACAATCACCAGTCAAGCACAGTCAATCGAGTTGGCGGTATGTAGTCCCTCAATTCGGTAACAACGGCTCACGCAACCACGGTCGCGAGACCGCGGCTCAAGAGCCGTCAAAAGTACTGTACAGAAAAGTTCCGGGGCATCTCTGCCCCACCAGGAAACGGGCAAACAAGGCCTTTTACCAGCGAAAAGGGATTCTTTCATCCACCGTTGCCAGTAGTCCAACATCATGGCGTACTGCATTACAGATTCATGCCAGTCGGGCTCGTTCCATAGGTTCGTTCGTCTCTCTGCTTCCTACATGTACACGTGGGCCACGAGCAACGCTCGTCTGCCGGAGGGGCCACCGAGTGACCTTGGGGGATCGTTGTAGAGATATCGTAAAGGGAATCAGTGTCGGTTGACTTTGGGTATCCGATGAGGAAGGTGGTATCATTGGTGGTGGGCCCGTTGAGAACGAGCTCCAAGGGGGGTCTCCGTTAGTCGGCGGCATGCTCGACATTCCAGTCTTCGAGACCCCTAGTCGCGAGGCAGAGCCATCGCGAGTAGTTTTTTTTTTCTTCTTCACTTCTTCGAAGCCCTGTGGGTCGAATCTGAAGCTGTATTGTGAGACAGTAAAGGAAATGGGACAGGGCCAAAAGGGCAGAAATGCGGAGAGCAGACCAGGGCCCATACTCTTAAGCAACAATGCAATGCGGATGCCAGGGACGATATGCCAATGCGTCTAATGTCGAGCGCTGCGCAGAAAAGGGGTAGAGTCTGGTGGAGCATCTATCGGCAACAAGCGCCAGCGCCAATCCCATATGAGGATGCGCTGCTGTGCGTGCCGATTTGTTTGCATGCGGGAATGTTGAAGAGCAGAACGAAATGAGGCCGAAAAGTATGTGCAGGTAGAACAGGTGTATACACGATTCAGGCTGCTGTGGGTTGGCCCTATTAGAGGTTTTGCTCCAAGAAAGTTGACATTACACCGTAATGGCGTGCAATGTCATATGGTGATCGTGTAGGTGGGGGGCTTTGTCTCCAGATCAGTAGGATGCCATCCTTCGTGCGTGGCTTCGCTCGCCGAGTATGGGCGAGTTGCCGATCATGGCGATGGGATCCTGGCGCATCGTAAGGCTGGGCCTCGAGACAGCCGTCGGAGACTCATCGACGCAAGGCTCACGGTGGCCATAAGCAAACGTCTGTGCACGCCCAAGACCTTTGCGGCCGCCCTTGAGACGTCCAAGCTCGCGTTCGCAGGTGCGCTGATGCTTCTCATCGGACATCTCGACGTAGTTGGGAGGATAGCATCGATCGCGGTGAGCCTCGAAGAAGCCGCTGTAGCCGCCGTCAAGGATGTAAACCTCGGGGTAGGTAAGCCTCGGGTAGTGCTCGGCATTGGCTGTGCGGTCCTCGGAGCGGACATGGCGAGCCATGAGAGGTGCGCGATGGGCCGAATACTCGCAGTGGAATATGAGTAGGGTTCTGCCCTGCATGGGAGTCTGGAAGAGCTGCGAGCCAAGAAGCTCCTTGCTGTTGTAGTTGACGGCGGTGTCGATATGGCCACCCTCATACTCGTACTCGAAGCGACAGTCAATGACCATCTTCTGATCGAAATGCTCGCTGTATTTGCCGTCGAGAACATCGAGCATCGTCTCCCTGGTGATGCGAGGAATGCTATCGGAAGGGTCATCTGCAGCGAAGTTGGGCAGAACAGGCTGGTGAGGCTCCTCGATGTCCATGACAGCCTGTAGCTCAGCAGAGGCCGCGGTGGCTCCCTTGTCCTCAGTCTTAGGCTTCATAATATCAGCAGGGTGCTCGAACATGCTGAGAGACCGGCGATATTGTTTGCGAGGACGCATGAAGGGGTTAGAGGGACGACGGCCATGGGCACCACTGGCCAAGCTTGGGCGTACATTGCCCACCCCAGACATGCTTGAGAACTGAACGCGACTCCTGATGGCGCCCGGGACATTCATCGTCGGGCTGTTAGCAGTCTGAGGCCGCCTCTCTTGGGGAGGAGAGGCAGCCTCGAAACATTCGCCGAGGGACATGGCTGAGCTCATGTGGCTCAGCCTGCTCTCGCCTCCGAAGCGGAAGGTAGGGAGCGGATCATTGATGGGAGTGTTGGCTCGACCGGGAACGCCGCATGTAGAGAATCCCTTCATACGAGTCAGAGAAGGTCGTCTGAGACCGGCCATTTTCCTCCTGGACACTCTGTTAGCTTGTTTCCCCGATTTCAATTCAATTAGAAAGCCAGCTCGTACTCAGGTGGAGCCAATGGCTTGGGAGGCTCCAGAAGGCATGAACGAGGAATGGGCGCCGGCGAGTCCAGCATCATCTCGTCGTCGGTCTCGGTATCAGCAGGAGTTGAAACTGGCGTGGGCGAGGTGACCTCGATCTGGCTCGAGAAAGGAGCCTTGTGGGGCAAGGGAGAAATGTCCATGAACTCGTTGAGCTGGCCCGGAGACGACGATGGCAAGGGAGGAGTGGTCACGTAGGCTAAGCTATCATCAGAACTCGCTCGTGGTATTGAGATGGAGCAGAGAATCTTACCACGAGAGTCCTCGGATCCCACGACTGTGGTTGTGAACAGGGCACGGCGTGGAGTAGGAAAGTGAGGGCTGGTGCACGAGAGTTAGCTGGTGGGACCGAGACTGCCAGGGAGAGGGATCGGCGTACCTAGCATCGCTGTCGAGACGGAAGTTCTGAGACAAGTCGGCCGCCAGGCTGGCAGCAGGAGAAGAGCCGCGGACGTCCTTGACATTGAAGTAGTCAGGGTTCGGTTTGTGAAGGCGCTCACGGAGGCTGAGGCTGCCGGCGCCACCGGACAAGTGAGAGTGGGCGTGGGAACGGAAGAGGTCGTTACCACCCCAGGAGGGGACTGGCACTGGGCGGTGCATAGCCGCCAACGGCGAAGAGTCCTCCATCGTGGTTGTATTGTCGAAGCGACGAAGGCAAGGTCTACTGGCTGAAGGCGTGCTAGAAAGAATGGTGATCGATGCAATCGGGAACAGACGGTGCTAAGTCCCAGGCGATACTCGATATGCCGTAAGAGTGGAGGGGAGGTATTGCTCGAGATCTGTAAGAATGAGAGATCACAGGAAGTGAATACTCAGGCCCTCCTCGCAAGATGATCAAGAGGCGCTTCGTGCTCGGTATCACAGTCGATCAGTCAAAGATCGAGTCTACTCTGGTATAATGGCTTGAAGAAACAGCTCAAGTAAGAGGTGGAACTGCACGAGAAGCAACACTCAAGTCTCACGGTTGGGGAGAAAGCCGCGTTGACGGTGGTAGAGTCGTAGCAGGGGTTGTTCTCGTGCTCGTGCAGCCGGCTGTCGACGACGTTCGCATTGGAGAGGTTACGAAAAGGGGCGAGGGTGGTGATGGTCGAGGTCGAGACGGAGGGTAGGGCACCTGTAGCTAGGTATCAAAGAAGTACCGTGCCGTTCGTTGTCGAGTCCGCCTGTTGGTCGGGAGGTGAACAGGTCGGAAAGTCTCTCCTTGCCATAGAGAGTTGGGAAACCGTGCCGCTTTTGGTGCCTGGAACGTGCTATCCAGAGAAAGTCGAAGTCGTCGAGGAAGGATCCCTGCCTTGGTCTTTCGCCGGGTGGATGCGGCTGAAGAAATGGAGGGGGACGACTGTCGAAAGTCCGAGCTGGGGGAGACGTCTGCTTGCCCGAGTCGATGAGGGGGGAAGCTGGATCTTGCCAACAGAAAAAGCGGCCTCTAGGGTGTGGGAGAGACCGGGACCAGGCGCAATGGGCGAGGCCGCGAAGGGTGATTGTCGATGGTAGCGAGTTGGGTGAGGACTCGAGAAGGTGAGAGGGAAGAGGTCCAATGTGGGAGGGGGCCGGTGAGGTTTTTGTGAAGCGGCACCGAAAGCGAGGACGACCGGGATGAAGATGGTTGCCAGTGAGTCGGCCGCTGCTAGAGAAACAGTGCCTGCCAGGTCAGGTACCTCACAGGATGGGGTACACAGGGTAGGCGGGTGTGGAAGACCTGGGTAACGCCGAGAGGTTGTCAGGGGCGATCACTGGTCGCTGGCGGTTCCGCCGGGCAAGGGAGGGAACGGCGGGCGAGTCATCTACACAGGGCGGTTGCGGACGAATCAGAGGGCCGTTTGCGCCAGCCGCCGCCGGCTGCGCCAGGGCAATGGTTAGTGGGTCAAAGACCGTTGCCGCAACGATTCCCTGGAGTCGCACAGCGGTTGCAACGTGGAAATGAGCGGTGAGCTGGCGTCTTTGATAGGCACCCTGTGCCGCCCTGTTCGGTTTCCAAGCCCCAGAACAGGCTGACAGGGTATGCGCGACACAGACTGGAGAAGAGAACGAGGACGAAATGGAAGTGACGACAGGGTCCTTCCCTCCTCGCCGCGGCTCCTGCCAGCTGCATTCCTCGTTGCCGGGTTAAGGCTTGTTCCTATTTCCGCCAGAGACAGGAACGACTACGGCAAGATTCGGTTCGTACGGCGAATGGGGGTCCGGGTCCCAGAACGGCTGATTCTTCCCTCTCTCAGACACGCTTTTTCTTCAAGTGCAATTTGCAGGCCATACCAGCGACGGGGATATCCATACCAAAAGGCCTCGGGCCCCTGATGAGGGTGCCATGCTGTGCTCGATGCTTCGGTGTGCCATTTCATCGCTGCGACCTTCCAGGGGACCGACATGACGTAACTATTGCCGACCGCCTGTGCTATATTCCAGGTTTATGGGGGACGGGAGCTTTGGCACACTGGCACGACGAGACCAGGCCAGGCGCGGGCCCAGAGCACCACTGCATCGAAACAGCTATTCTCGAGTCGAGTCATGCTTTCGTCGTCTCCCCTACACTAGAAAGCAGGAAACCTGATATCATCGAAGACGTCCCCCGTCCACCTTTGTTGCTCTTGGCGACCCCTTGCAGGACAAGGACAGAAAGAAGTCGCTCCCTCGACGAAACGGGAAGAGATCAAAACAAAGGCACAAAGGAACATGGTTCGCACGCCTGCTCATGCACGACCTGCAAGGCCCAATGCATGATGTGATGCTCGTCTGCAGCAGGAGACGGCGCCAATCCTGCAGCCCAGCTGCTCCTCCCCACCGGCCGCCCGCCCTTGCTGCATGTCTTTTCCATCTTCAGCTTGCCTGCAGCTGGAACCTGATAGGTACCGTGATCAAGGCACGACACAACCTCCTCGTGGCCAGACTTGAAGACCGGCGACCAGCCTAGCCTACCCTCCCGTCCCTCCCGTCCGGCCGCGTCCCATCAAGCAGCACGTTCGTCCCACATCGTCGGACCCGCGTCTGTGAGATGCAGGAAAGAAACCTGGAATACCGGACACACCTCTGCTGGTCGCCTAGCTACAGACTACAGTGCTTGCGTAGAGCTCCATCATAGCTTTCCCCTCGTTGCCCTCACGACTACCTAAGCGTCAGCCGCGGCCTCGGTCAAGTTTGTCACCGTCCGCCGTCAGTGCGTCACCGAGGTCTCTCGTTTCACTTGAGACCAGACGACAGTTGATGCTGGCGCGCCCGACTTGGGATGGAATCGGCTCACAATCAGAACGATGCGATGGCAAAGCGTGCTGTTGGTTCCAGGATCTCCAGGGATCCCCAGGTGGCCTAAAAGAGGAAGCTGGCCCCTTTGTCACGGACCCTGGCAACCTTGCAGAACACTTCGCAGCGATGGGCGGTACGACTTCGCTGTTTCACTCCGGCGCCCGATGCAACTTGCCTGGTCAGTCTGGCAGGCTCAGCAGGGACATGGACGATCATTGCTCTGTCCGAAATGCATTCCCTGATATGTCTGCGTTGACGCTGCATTGAATCTCGCGCCAAAGCCGGATGGACTCTGTGACCACCTCCGGCACTATCCCACCTGCTACACATCTGCAACCAAGCAGGACGTCGTCGTCTGAAGTTGATGGCTTCATTGGATGCAGCCGCCAATCTCGGCTGAAAGGCATTATGCTCGCCCGGCCCAGCCGGAGGTCAACGGGTTTCATACCTCTTTCCAACACCGAAAGATCTCTCCAGCACTCGTCAGCCGGCCAAACCGACGTGCTTATGCTCTCGGCGCTGTGCAGCTGATGTCTCTTTGCTCAAACCATGCTCCACGTGCTTGCGGTCATTCTTCTCCATCCAATTGGTCAAGTCCGCCGTCAGCAACGGCCCGGGAGGCCTTGCTGGCTCTCAGGCTCACAGGGAGTCTCTTGATTCTCTGCTCGGGATACTCGTGCTTTTTGCGGCGCAGCCCTCCAACGGCGGGGACCATGGCGCTTGTCATCCAACGATAAGACCTCACCCCAGTCAAAGCACCCGGTAAACTTTTCTCTCAGTGGCTAGGGTGGAGTCGAGATCCTCTACCACTCTCCGGAAAGAGGAGAGGATGTGACTCCGGAGGGCTGAGGTGCAGCCGCTGAGCTGATGACAGGGTCTCGAAGGGTTTGGCGGTCCTGTACCCCTCCAACCCTCCAACCCTCCTCGCCTGATCCCCGGGCGACTGACAAGGACCCCCGAGCCCGGCTGGCCAGACCACAGCTGGCTGGCAGTGTGAGCTTTGGCTGTGGCAGCCTGGAACCTCACGATCCAACGTCGCTGTCTGGCTAACAGCAACTGGGCTCGGCTTCGTCTCTCCCTCGAATATAACTCGGGACTAAAAAGTAGCGCTCGCCTCCCTTGACAAGTGGGACGAGGCACGGTTTGATCGCTCATAGCGAGAAAGGCCTGAGAAACAATGTTTCCTCGCCAGGGAGAGCTTCAGCACTGCTCACGACGGGGGCCCAGCTTCCATCGTGCACTGCCAGTGCTCGGTGCCCCGTACTGGGACGGGAAAACGCCGCCAGTCTGACACAGACTAAACACCCAAAGGGAGAAGACTTGGCCTTTTTTGCTCGGACCCTGTCGATTTTGACAAGCCCGTGCTGACCCACGTCCGAGTCCCCTCACATGTCACCTTGTTCTGCCGATTCGCTGTGCAAAGAATCTGACACCTGCGATATCAACTCATTCTCGTTCTTGTCAGTTGGCAGCTGGAGGCTTGGGGGCTTGGGGCCGCGGCATCTCGAAGGAAGAAATTGGTGCAAAAGCAACGAGGGTGTCCTGTGGACGAAGAAGAAGGCGACGCGGCTCAAAGAAAGTGACCGATCCTTTCCATATCCCTGGGACCCGCGGATCCATCCATAGTACGAAACCCAGAGAAGAAAAAAGCAACACATCTCCACGCGAGCACTCATCACCGAAGGGATCTGAACCCCGCGACACGACATGCAGACTCGGCAATATCTACTGTTGCAGCCATTGGCCTTTCTCTGGCCCAGTACCGGGGGCATCTGAGTGAGGCGAGGCCAGACCCTGTCGGTTTCTGGTCGGCTCACTATCCAGAGGAGGAGCCCCCAGGACCCCTACTATGCCGTCTATGGCAGGGCAGACGGACCGTCCGGGCCCAATCCAGAAAGGCGCCGACTGTGGCGCCGCTGGCGATGAATTCCTCCCTGCCGGACGCCATCGCGGGCGAGGCTTGTCTCGCGGTCCTTGCGGCTGGACCACGCTCGTGGGGGATCTAAGCAAGCGATGGTGGCTTTCAGCCGGTGCTATCAAGCGCCAGCTGCTTGTAGCGCGAGTCTCGTGGCGCTCTTCAGAGCCTCGCCGGTTTCCTGTAGCTCGTTGCTTTCTTTTCTCGGCAGCGATCAACACGGATCTGCAGCGACAGAAAATCACACCCGACCGAATACCTCTGGGCTCTGGCGGCTGGCACACAGCGCGGAAAGTCAATTGTGCCAAGGCCGTGAGAAAATTACCGGTGCGTATGGCTGGGCGTGAGACACGCGCCAGACACGCTCCAATCGAAGGGATAACTAGAACACTTCTCGCGTGCTTCTGTGGGATCATCTCATGTCAATTACATGGCATGCCGCTCTTGGAACACCGTCTCGCCTCGTGTCAGAAACGTCCCCGACCCAAGTGGGCACTCTCGATTCCATCGGCAGGAGGTGAACTGATGGACGAACTCCATGCGCGCAAGGCATCTTCTCGCAAGCCGTTGTCCCTGATTCATGCTTCTTGTCGGCCTGCTGACACCTGGTCATGCTAGTCGCTGGCCAAATCCAGGTACGTGAACCATTCCACGTAGCGCACCAGGTGGCCTCCACCACCCGGGCGACCATATCATCGGAATCGGTCAGGGGTATCGTGACAAGGAGACGCCTTGCTCCAACCACGTTGCAGTGAAAATAAACGTCCTGGAGAAATTTCCCGAGTCGCCAGCAGGTCGACGAGCCTCAAGGATCCTCGCTCTTCGGATGTCAACAAGCCGTGCTGGCCGGACGTGACGATCTTCGATCCGTCACTGAAGTGCGAGATCTTTCGGACCGGATCCGTGCTCCTGACCGACGTCATCCGGAGGCTCGGCCTTGGACGCTGTATCGTCATCAGGCTTGCGGGCTCCCCAAGCTCCATCTGCTCCTTGTTCCTTCCCCCTGATCAGCGCAGCTATATCGAGATCTCGCTATTAGCCTTGCCAGCTGCCCTGTTCCAGCCGAAGCTGAGTGGTCGCCGCATTCGGACATGTCGATATCTTGCTTTTCGGCCGACCGCACACACCAGCAACATGCAGGTCGTCCTTCTCCATCGGCTACATGACGATACCAACATGGCAGACCTCCATGGCGTTTTGCGCTTTACGGCCTTGGACAAGGCGCTTCCTGAACGCTAGACCTGGTCGGCAGCAGTAGCACAGACCGGTTCGTCCTATCGACGTGGCGTCCCTGGACAACTGAGTTGGCCAGCCCTGGATCGTCGATGTCGTTCCTTGCCACCTTGCCCTTCTTGGTCTCCCGGCCCATCGGGTTTCTTGTTCGTAGCGACCGCAAAGGCAGGCTTGCCAAAGCCTGCTTTGGCATCGCGGCTGGCCATTGTTTATTTACCCTTTCGGCAAGCTCGCGGGCACGATTCGCTAGCTGCAGACCAGCGAAGGCGTCGGCGTTGTGCGCCCTTTCTGCCCGCTCACGCGCGGCGCCGCCTCTTTGCTTCTCAGAGCTGACGAGAGGAAGCTAGCAGCTAGAGCTCCGGGGCGGGGTTCGCTGCTCCTCTTCAGTTCGCTCCCACCTGCCGACGTTTCGAACTGTGTTACCGTCGTCAGCTAGAGGGCCACGCGGGAACACCGAGCGTCTAGTGAACCGGGAGTGTCCGTCCAATGGGGGTGCGCAACCGCCTGCCTCGCGGGCAAGGCACGCAAGACGCCCCCCGGTCGAACCCCTCCTTAGACTGATCACGCGAGTCTGACCACGAAGCCCGCGGTGTCAGGGCAGGATCATGCTCAGTGCCCCGAGTGTTTGAGGGAGTTCCAACTTCGGACGAAGAACAAAGAAAAGGTGCCCTCGAGACAGCCGGCCGTCGACAAAGGCGGGGGGGCACAGCCCGAATTCTTCGCGATTGTTTCTAGCTTTCTGTGGAGGGGGAAGCTTTGGCCCGGTGCGAATCTTGGGTGCCAGTCATCCGGAGCCGTTGAGGCCGGTCGGCCGCTCCAACAGTGCCCCCCCATCATGCTTTGCGCATCCTCCGCAGGACGCCATTCGACTTGCCCATTGTAAAGTTCATGCCTTTGTGCTTTTTTCATCCCAAGTCGACGCTCGAATTGAGCGGGTTGTGATGCGAGCGATGCCTGTGCGGGTTTTTCGGAGCTAAATAAGTAAACAATCAGCTGCGCGACGCGACGTGCATGTAAACAAGATAGACTGCATTTTACCCCTCGAATTCGAGCCGCTGAGGCGCGAGAGCACGTGACGTCGTGCTGGCTTCCCTGTCTGGAAATCAGCAAGGCTTGGCGGGTGAGTTACGGTTAGTGATTGGCTGGTCAGCATGGCCAATCGCGTGTCTTTGCTTCACGTCGCACCTGTGATGGGTGAGATCGAGGTGGGATCGTCAGCTTACCTGCGGAGGAGGTGCCGCAAAGGAGCGAGCTGGAGGGGCAGGACCAGAGAGGGGTTTGTTGACGTGCAGGATGACCGATATGCATGAGATGACAAGCATGACCGCTTAGGCTGTGGCGACAGTGCTGCATTTCGTCCCGCATCCTGTTTGCCGTTGGTCTTCGTGTTGTTTACGGGCTTCTGTTGTCCCATCTAATCCGAGGGCGCTAGTATGAGTATGTCTTTGGTATCGCATGAAAGTAAGATGGGAGATCTTTCCCTGCTTGCTTGATGTGGAGGACTGTTCTGAGTGTACCCGTCGAATTGACCCATAGTATGTGGCTGGATGCTTTCAATGAGAATATACGTCTTGAAGACCGGGCGATATAGGATAGCCAGACTGAGACATCAGGATCAATATCGGCTGCTCTATTTGATATGTTGTGTATGCATCACAGGCGGTTACCGACCGCCCCGGGCGTTACAAACGGTACGCCTGTACAACGGTCTCGTGGGATTGTCCCGCTTCAACACGTTTTTGATCACCGCTTGCGATCCCTTTGAAGGAAAGAATAGGACGCTAAATAACCTCTTGCAACGTTTATGACTTGGGCATGAACTTGATCGGGCGTACTTTCACATGTATACCCTCTGACTCGGCCAAGATCCATATATCACACCCTACATGGACTGGCGATATTATCCTGTTTGCCCCTGCTCTGGGTATCTGTAAGCTCATTCACTGTAGCACTGATGCGATTGACTATCTTGCCCAGTGACCTGTTTTGATGCAGTCGTATTGATGTTCCATAATTATTGGGTATGGGAGAGCAATGTAGCTTCCAGTTACCAACACAACCCTAACGCTCCAGTGGCAAATGGCAAAGTTATCAATATATGCTGGGCTCAATCACTTGCACCGACTGCACATATGTTCTCTTGCGCAAAGTGAATGGAAAGACAAATTAAGCCGGGAGCAACTCGTCAGTCAAGAAGTATGTGAATGTTAACGAGGAAAGCATATCCTCCAAACTCGATTGTCGCTACTGGTGAGGCTAAGCACTTGAGCTGGGTCGTATATTTATGTGATCCAAGCCCTTTTCGCGAAAGCCGCTCTGGCTGTTGTACGGCTGGCTCGTATCACTGCGTGCGTATCTCATTTTCGACAAACTGAACTACCAGACGTGCAATGACCGTAGTGATCCGACACCAACCGCTTGTTCTAAGCTGTCCACAGACCTACCGCCGGCCCTATACAACATGCAGTGAAGTTACAGACGGCTCGGACGTCACAGATTGCCAAGTCGCCTCAGAGAGTGCGTGGCGGCTTCTCAGGACAATTGCCAGAATCACCAACGTTTTGTGCAGACTGAGTTGTCACTACTCTCGGACATCAAAACGGTTGAATCAGCTGATTGCCTTCTTATTAATGCATGGCAAAAGCCCGCCTCGACTATGGGCATGTACCTGGGAACCATTTGACTACCGGTATACGTCGAGAACCTTCGACTATGGTATGGATAGAGTTCGCGAGGATATCATGCCTTCTCAGGCCTCTAAAAACCAAATGGGGTATCCTTGATGACCCAACGCACCAAATGAACCAACGCCGGCCAATGCTATAGATTGTCGCCCTTGCCCCCCAAAACTGGAACGCCATAATGTATCGTAAAAACCTTCGACAATATGCGAAAGCCCTCTCCACACAACACCCGCCGAAAACCAAAGACGGCGTTGCTTTAACCGGAGGACTGGGTGAAGTCCCAAGGCTTGAAGGCTTCGCGGTACTGGGCAACATCATTCGATTCCTCCTCCTCTGTCTGAGCACAGTCCTGCCAGACCAGGCGATTCTCAAGACCAAGAAGCTTCGCAATGACGCGACGGGGGTACTGGAGATCAAAGCGAGGAGCCTCCGGGCCATCCGGCAGACGCATGACGAGGCTCTGACCCTTAATGCGATCCTCTCCATTGTCCGCCCAGATCCAGATGCGGAAGTAGTCGCCGAACTTCTCCTGGTCTTCGAATGAGAGCTCACGCTCGTCGAAAGTAGGATACTTGAGATTCTCAGCCTCGACTTTGAAGCCAGCCTCCACGAGGCCGTTATATACCATGTCCGCGGGAATGGGATGGAATTGCCAATGTGAGTGAATATTGCGGGCGCGAGAGATCTCCCAAGTCACGGCACCCAAATTGTGCTGAGATTTGCTCGCAACCATGGCTTGGAGGGCTTCACGGAAACGATTCATCTCAGATAAAGTGGCGACTCCATCCTCTCGGGAGTAGCTCTCGGCGGGCAGCGCAAGGACAGGAGTGTGGGCTAGGGGTGTGATGATGAAGTGCCCGGGAAATGGCAGGCCCTGTTCCGCAAAGGTCGTGCTCGTCGCCAGGGGCCCCTTGGCAGTAGCAAGATAGCTGTTCTCGGCGATGTTGCAAACCATGTGAAGGGAGAGGTTAGGATTGGACAAGCAGAAGAAGCACCTGTCAGGACCCGGTGGGGGAGAGCGCTGCCGATTCTTGCGCCTCTTGCCGTGTTGACGACCTCGATCATCACCGTTCCCAAAGCGATTGTAAGACCCGCCGTCTTCCGCCCCTCTCTTGGGTGCCCGAGCGGCAAAGGGAGATAGGGTTGTGTTCGGCGGACGCTCAACAGAACTGTCAGCCAGGTTAATGGTGAAAGCGTACATCGCCTTGGCCTTGGCCGAGTTTCCGAACGGGGCCATTGACAAGAATCGAGTGACAGGAGTGACCTCTTCGTTTTCCGCCTTGGCTTGAAGGAAGGGCTCTCGCTCGTAGAAAAAGTCGGCCGGGGAAGGCGAGAAGTGGTAGCGCGGCTTCAGGGATGCACAAAGCTCGGCTACCTCGAGAGAGCTATTGATGGCAGCTTGTGATTGAGGATCCAGAATATTGCTGGACCTGTTCCAGACTTCAGCGGGCCACAGAGTCGTCAACAGGATATCGGCCTTGCCTGCACCTTTGAGTGCCTTGGCGTCGTGAGCCGAGTGAAAAGGAAGGTGCTGCTCCTTAGACGTGCCTCCCATGACCTCGGCGTTGAGGCGACCTCCCAATGCAACTATCCGCACACCGTCTGTAGTCTTTGTGGTGCTGCGCTTGCCGAGGTAGTGCAGGTTCTCCGCGATCTCTTCGTCTGCCTCGATTCTGGCAATGATCGAAGGCGGAAGTGGGCTGAGGCCGACTGTGAAATAAGTCGGCAAGGGCACCTTGATGTGCCCACCGAGGAGAGAACTGGCACTTGCTTCGCCGTCGGCACCAAAAAGATCGCCCGTAATGATTGCGAAGTTGAAGTTGTTTTTCGCGTGGAGGTTCGCGGCTTTCGTGAAGGCTGCCTCAAGCGCGCCATTGGGGCTGCCCAGTACGAGTCTACACAAAAGATCAGTCTGCGCGGTTTTGACTTGTCGTTGCGCATCCACTCACACTTTGACACTGGCCATATTGGCGGCGCCTTGTGGAATCTGAAAGCTGGACGGTTGTGGTCGAAGAGTACTGAGTGGCAGGTGGCAGGCCAGGCTTTGATGGTTGGAGGTGGGCTGGAGTTGAAGAAAGCTCCACGCTGTGGATTGGAGCTTGGGGTAAAAGAGCTAATGCGACGTGATGTAATTGGTGGCCGAAGCAATTTAATGGACCGTCTCTTATCGATACTTCTTATCGGCTTATCCGCCTGCAGAGCTCAACCAGAACCCAAATTTTTTTTGTAGTCGAGTACACGATAACGGCGGGGACCGACTTTGCTCAGCGACAATCTAGAAACACAGCGTCGAGGACGACATCATCGGAGGTTTCCCCGCGTGTATCGCCTCCTTTGTCGCCAAGATGCCTGCCGCATCGTCGGGAAGAATCACAAAGACCCGCAAGGGCAGCAAACTGACGCCTCACCAGAAGAACCATAGGTGGGAGTCGTTCAGCCTCAAGATCTCCAAACTACACTCCCTCGACCCCTTGCGCAAAGTGCGCCGCCACGACCTCGAGGCGGAAGACCTCGAATCCACCACATCATACTTCCGCAACGGCCTGGAAAAATGGAACGAGCTGAACATCGCGAAAGCGTTCATCGACTTCAAGCGGGAGGCCCTTCCCATCACCGAGAGCTTGGCTCAGATTTTGCACCATGAGGAGAAGATCATGGATCGGTTGGCGCACTACATATCGCTGCAAGAGAAGGAATCTTTAGAACCCCTGCTCGATCTGTTGACTGCGCTGGCCCACGATTTGGGTGTGCGGTTCGAGAAGCATTATCCCAGGTGTCTGGAGCTTATCGTGGCCATTGCCGACAAGCCCCAAGATGTCGAGGTCGTCGAGTGGACTTTTGCTACGCTCGCATTTCTCTTCAAATATCTCTCGAGGCTCATTGTACCGAACTTACAACCGACATACGACGTCCTTGCGCCCCTCTTCGGCAAGACAAAGCACCCGCAGTATATTGCCCGATTCGCCGCCGAGGCCACGAGTTTCTTGATCAAGAAGGCTGCCGCGCCTGCGAATCGAGAGACATCGTTACCGTCTATTGTTGCACATGCTCGCGATGATCTGCTTGGAATGGTCGGAGAACGACAGTTCCAGCTCTATCAGGATGGCATCATGACGATGTTCGCAGAAGCAATCAAGGGCCCCGGCGAAACAATACACTCGACTGGACCGGCAACGTTCAGGGCTCTTCTGAAGGCCATTCCGGCCGAGGATGGACAACTCAAAGACGAACTCGTGTGGACAAATGTCGTCTGCGGTATTTTGACTGCTGTCATTCACCATTCGAACCCTTCCACCATCTCGCTGTTGCTCGAGACATTGTTGGAGGAGGCACAGGTCGCATTGGAGGAAGGCGACAAGACTCGACCCTGGCAGTTCGTCCCATTGATCAAGGCGTTTGCTACTGCTGCCGGTGTTCGGAACGGCTCCAGAATCACCAACTGGTCCGACCTTGTGCGGACTTTCGTGGCAATGATCGACTTCACGGCTAAGAATGCCCCAGAGCTCTCGCCCGATAGGGAGTGGTTGGTCTGGCGCGATATTGTCGTCAGTGCTGCCATTGTTTGGCATACATCGCCGGTGGACGCCTTGATCCCCCGCATCCAGGACTTCACCAATGCCATGCAAAGAGAACCACTCATGAGATGGTTCATACCATTCTGCGCATATTTTTCCGAGTTGGACCCCCAAAGATTCCGAAGTCTTTTCCAAAGCTATTTCCAAAGGTAAGTCGTCATGCTTAGTCTGCCTGGTTCCTTTTTGACCGAATTTGTGTAGATTCATTGCCAGTCACTGGTCCGATGGCCACAATGATGACGAGCTGTGTATTTTCCTCCCAAGGATGGTCAAGTCGAAGAGCCTCCCTGCTCCTGGTGACAAGGAGACCCTCAATCTACCCAGGAGCTGGCAAGACCAGATCGTGGCGAAGTTCGAGCGCCTGGAGGTTTCGCCGTTCCCGGAACGTGGAACATATGACAAGGACCCTCAAACGTGGAGGGATCGGTGCTTGCCGAAATACTCGATTCTGTTGGATCTTCTCGATTCAACTTCCGTCCATCCTTCAGCAACTGCAAAGATTGCCGACCTCCTCCTTCGTAAATTGAAGCTGGCACTGAGGCCGACATCCTCGCTCGCTTCGGATGAGGTCCATTTCAGCATCAGCCAAGGCTTCCATGCCTACCTCCAAATGAGCAAGGTTGCTGGGCCGGTGGATTCTGGACTACAACCACTGCTTCAGGCAGCGCTGCCACGCTTCAGTCGTTCGATTGGATTCTTGGAAGCATACCTTGCTTATGAGCAAGCAGCCCGAACATCAAAGCCCGAGACAACAGACAGCAGTAGCGATGAAGGCTCTGGCAGTGAGGGTGATCCCGTCACACAAGCACTCATCGACAATCTATCCGCCCCATCCCATCCACTGCGACTTGCGACTCTCAAGATTCTTCAGCAACTACAGCAAACTCCCGATGAACACTTCATGTTGCAGCTGATGACGGATATCGAAGAGACCGAACTCGGCCTCGAGAGCTTGCGCAATGTTGGCATGCATATTCGCAAGCTTGGGTTGACGTACGCTTCTTTAAGTGAAGGGTCGTGGCTGCGTCAAGCTGTGCCGACATTCCTCTTCGGTATGATGACCGTGAAGTTGACTCCTCTGTGGAAGGATGCAACCGAGGCTCTCAAGCAGATCGCAGAGTCGAAAAGTGGCGAAGAAGTCATCGTGGAGCTCGCCATCGAATGGCTTTCTGTCGCCTCTATGAGAGGTACTGGACCTGGCGGGCCTCAACCGGCTCGCTCCCACGGCGCCCTCACAAATTTCGACTGTACGAATTTGCACAGGTTGTTGAGCCAAGCGGACGACATTCTGAATACCGTGGACAAGGCTCTCGACATCATGCTCGAATCTTTCGACAAGCAGCAACAAAGCATCGAGACTCAACCTGGGAATGCCCGATCTCAAGCCTTGAAGATTTTGACAGCCATGCCTGCACTTGCCGAGAAACGATCCCGCAGGATCGTGCCCTTCTTCCTCAGTTGGGCTGACGATACGGCCGAGGTAGCTGAAGCCCAGGAAGAGTCAGAAGTGACGCCCGAAGGCCAGACCTGGTCTTTGTTCGACCGCAAGGCACTACTCGGGGTGTTTGATCAATTCGTCAATCCGAGGTCGCTCTTCGAGAGCGACAGGGTATACAAGGCCCTCTTGCATCTGATGGAGAATGGCGATATCGAAGTCCAGAAATCCGCGCTCAAGGCGATCCTAGGTTGGAAGCAAGAAGGTGTCAGGGCCTATCAGGAAAACCTTGAGTATCTTCTCGACGAAGCCAGATTCAAGAACGAACTCACTGTTCTGATGCAGGGCGAGCAGTCAATCCGGCCTGAACACAAGGCCGAACTCATGCCCGTTTTGCTCCGGCTTCTCTACGGCCGCACTATTTCGAAGAAGGGTGCCGCCAGTGGCCGACACGGACTTCAAGCCACGCGTCTCGCGGTCCTGCGAAACCTCTCGCCGGAAGACTTGGGGAGCTTCCTTGACATTGCTGTCGGAAAGTTGAGGGATGTTCGTGTCGTCGACGCTGCCGGCTTGCAGGTCAGCACAGTCGAGAAGGAGCTGCTGCCACCCCGAAAGCAGCTCGGCTTCATCAACATGATGCTGCCCCTCATCACAGAGTTGGGATCAGAAGTAGGGCCCTACGTCGACACTCTTCTCAACGCTGTGCTGTACTGCCTCATCTACGCTTGTCGAAAGTTGAGGGAGATCGCCGACGAATCCGAGGCCGACTCAGAGGAAGACAAGGAAGCCACCCACGAATCTCTGCTCAAGGTCGTGCGTACAACGGGCCTGAAGTGCGTCATTGCTTTGTTCAGGAACGCACCTGACTTCGCTTGGGATGCCTATGCCAGCATCATCGTGGATGAAGTTGTGTCCCCGCGTATTCCAAACCTTCCGCAAGAAAACACCCAAGGTGTTTCCGGCTTGCTCCAATTGCTTGCCTTGTGGTCGCAGCTTCCTAAGGGCGCACTGTTCCTTGGTCTGAACTCACAGATTATTCCAAAGGTCATCGAATGCCTCTCGCTCGAGAAGAGCAAGGACGAGGTGAAGATCTTTTGCCTCGACATCATTCGCAATCTGATGAAACTCGCTTCTGCGTCGGCGACAGACTCTGAGTTCAACGAGCTCATCAAAGTGGAGCTCCTTGATCCCAACACCGATCTGCTTCTGCGCCATCTTGCAGTGGCGCTCAAGCTGGAGAACATCAGTGGCAGCCTCCTTGAGGCTTGTCTTGAGACGGTTGTCGAGATTGCGCCTTTGGTGGAGACGTCGGACAACGTCCAGGAAATCCTACAAATCTCCACGTTCCTCCTGAATCAGCCACCGAAAAAGGTCAGCCCTCGGGCAAAGGGCCAGATTCTGCTCATCCTGGAGCAGTTTGTTACTTTGCACGAAGCAAATGGAATCGACCTCAGTCCTTCGAGCAGCCTCTTCTCGGCCATTTTCGATACCGTTTCAACTCTGTTTAGCTACTTCAAAGACAGAGAGAACAGACAATCGGCTTGCCGCTTGCTTCTCATTCTTGCGGAGCAAGACTCCTCGCTGCAGCAAACGGCCAAGATTTGCACTTCACTCAACGCATTCGTCGAGGGCCGCATCGATGAGGTGGACTACGACAAGCGCCTATCCGGCTTCAATGAGATATCTGGCAAGGCCATTCCATTCAATACGCGCCAGTGGCTTCCGTTGCTACATAACTTGGTCTACTTCCTTCGCGACGATGAAGAGTATGGCGTGCTGTGCTCTAACGCTGCCGACGGGCTGCGTAAATTCATCGAAGACGCCGCCTCCGCTTCGCCCTCCAACGACGCTTTGAAGGCTGCATTCCATGAGCAGCTCGAGAAGATTCTGGTTCCTGCCATGTACACTGGTGCTCGCGACGCCTCCTCTACAGTCAGGCGTGAGTGTCTCCGAGTGTTTGGATTCCTCATTTCCCGAATGCCTTCATGGTCTGGAGTCGCAGACTTGCAGGCTCTTGTAACGGAGACTGATGAAGAGACCTCTGAACCTGCTTTCTTCTTCAACATCCTAAGCCCTGCTACTGCAAGACAGATGGAAGCTCTTGAGATGCTGCAGGTCGCAAACACCACTTCGGAATTCAGCAGTCAGAGCCTCTACCACTTCTTCATTCCCATTTTGGAGCACTTCATATTTGGGCGAGCGGACAATAGCGACGACCACGGCATTGGCGCACAAGCTTCTATCACTATTGGCGCCCTGGCCGCATCTCTTGAATGGAAGCACTATCGTGCCATCCTTCAACGATACATCAGCTTTGTCGACTCGAAAGCAGATGTGCAGAAGCAGGTCAACAGACTGCTTGGTAACGTTGTCGACACTTTCGTTGCCGTGGCACTGTCAGCTTTCGGAGCGGACGCCGACGCCATGCAAGTTGAGGAGGCCGAGAGTGTTGCTACGCCCAAGAGGTTGCATTTGACTCTGCCCCCGCAAGACAAAATCGCCTCCGACATTGTCAATAATCACCTTCCTTCTCTGCTCAAGCACATCAACAGGAAGGATGATTCGGAAGTCAGTCATCGTGTACCGGCGGCCGTCGTTGTGGTCAAGCTCCTGAAGGTTCTCCCAGAAGACATCATGAGCTTAAAGCTGGCGGGTGTGCTCACAGACATCTGCCATATCCTGCGAAGCAAGAACGGCGAGTCTCGCGATATGGCAAGGGAAACCCTGTCTCATATCTCCAGTATTCTCGGCGCTTCCTATTTCGGATTCATCCTGAAAGAGCTCAGCGGCGCTCTCAAACGTGGCTATCAACTGCACGTTCTCTCGTACACTCTGCACACTATCTTGCTGCGGGTCATCCCCGAATTCGAGCAGGGCGCCCTTGATTATTGTCTTGGGTCCATTGTGACAATCATCATTGACGACATATTTGGTGCCACAGGCCAAGAGAAGGAGGCCGACGGTTACACAACCCAAATGAAGGAGATCAAGTCCAGTAAGAGCCAGGATTCCATGGAGTTGGTTGCTAAGACTGCATCTGTCAGCCATCTCGTTCAATTGGTACAACCGCTGCAATCTCTCCTGATGCAGAAGGTTGACCTCAAGATGGTTCGCAAAATCGACAATCTCCTTAATCGCATTACGACAGGCCTTCTGCAGAACCCTGCTGCCGAGAGCCGAGACGCGCTTGTCTTCTGCTACGAGGTCATTCAAGAAGTTTACAAGGCCGAGAAACCTGAAGCTCAACCCAGGATTGACCCCCGCTTGAAGAAATATCTCTATCAAAAGGGTGTACGCAAGTCGGAGCGAGACGCGCAAACCAAGCACACCTACAAGCTAGTCAAGTTTGCCCTTGACAACCTCAGGTCGCTTTTAAAGAAGCACGATAGCCTGCGCAACGAGGCTAACATCACTGGCTTCATCGGCATATTTGGTGACGCTGTGGTCGCCGGAGAGGAAGACGTCAAGATTGCAGCTTTCAAGCTGCTTACGGCGCTGGTCAAGGTTCCCTTCAGCTCCGATGCCGGCACTGGCCTGTACAAGGTTGCGACGAAGGAGGCCACCAAGAGTATCTCCTACTCGGCCACAACATCCTCAGACCTGTCTCAGGCTGCGCTCAAGCTGGTGTCTGTGGTCCTTCGTGACCGTCGCGACATTCTGGTAAAGGATGCGGCGGTCGATATGCTTCTGGGAAAGCTGAAGGACGACCTTACGGAGCCTCTCTACCGCCATGTGACCTTCAACTTCCTGAGGTCGTTGCTCGACCGCAAGATCGAGACAGCCGCTGTCTACGATACTCTCGACTACGTAGGCACCGTCATGATCACAAACGACGACAAGGACACCCGAGACCTTGCGCGTGGTGCCTTCTTCCAATTCTTGCGAGAATACCCACAGAAGAAGGCAAGGTGGACGAAACAACTCAACTTTATTGTCGCCAACTTGAAGTACGATCGGGAGGGTGGCCGCTTGTCGGTCATGGAAATCATTCACCTCCTGCTCAAGAAGTCATCCGAGGATTTCGTGCAAGAGATTGTGGCTACATGCTTCATTCCACTTGTCTTCGTTGTTGCGAACGACGACAGCGAAAAGTGCCGCCTTGCCGCAGGTGAATTGATCAAAGAGATCTTCCGGCGGGCCGATAAGGAGCGCATGCGGGACTTCCTGAAACTTCTTCGTTCGTGGCTCGACCAGGACGACAACCCAGCTGTCCTCACTCTCGGCGTACAAGCATTTGGCTTCTTCTTTGAGTCCAGGGAGCCATCCGACAAGGATATGAAGGAGGTCAAGCTTACCTTCAGCAAGTTATCGGAGATCATCGGCACCGGCGATATTAAAGTCGCTGACGAGAGCCTCGTCGACACCTCACTGCACACGGGCCAGGTTCTTGTCCAGCTGTACCCTTCGCTGCTTCTTTCCCCGGAGGCCGACGACTTCTGGGCAAATGTCCGCGAATGTCTTGCCCACCCTGAAGGCACTGTCAGACTCAGCGCAGTCAAGCTTCTCAGCGCTTATCTGGCCGACTTTGCGGGCAAGCCAGCAGAGCCTGGTCAGAGTCTCGAGGGCGCTCACGGCCTGACTCTCGATTCCGACGACATCGAGGAGCTCGTGGCGCTCGCACTGAGCACCCTAAGAGTGCAGGAGATCGACGATGCGCTTGCTCAGGAAATCTCTCAGATTATCATTTTCCTGGGACCCCGACTGAAGCTCAGGGGCCAGGATGCACCTACCGCAGAAGCTCTTGGAGATAGACGGGAGGCCGAGGAGGAGGAGTCACGCATCGAAGCGCGAGGCAAAGACCTTCAATATCTCTTCTGGAAGCTTTCAACCATCCTCCGCCAGGACGTGAAGCGCATCTCCGCAGGCATGACCCTCAAGGTCGTCGCCATGGAGGTTCTCGAGACCATCTGTCGGCGCGTCCCTGAGGCGCACATTGAGCCCTCTCTCAAGACGATCCTGTACCCGCTACAGAGCATCACCGACCCGCATGCCACGGTGCCATTCTCGCTAGACGATGGATTCAAGACGAAACACGAGGCAGTAAAGACCCGCGCCGAAATTCTAATGGACTCGCTGCAAAAGAAGTTCGGCACAGCAACTTACACGGCACAGCTGCTCGCCATCAGAGACGAGGTTAAGGCGCGGCGACAGGCGAGATCTGCGAAGCGCAAGATCGAGGCCGTGGCGCACCCGGAGAAGCACAGTCTCCACAAGCGGAAGAAGACGGACAAAAAGAAGGAGAAGAAGAAAATCCGGGGCCAGGAGTATAAGGCCTACCGGCAGTCGTTCAAGCAGTGGTGATTTCTCTTGGGAACGTGGCGCGATGCATCGATCGGCGTTGAGGTTCATGGCGTGTATCGGTACTTGGGTGTTGAGATTTGTTCCTACACATAGTCTACATCATACAAGGGTTTATTCGCCCTCTTTTCTTTTACAAAAGGTACATAATTGCCGGTAGCACCGTGAAGATGCACGGCGAGTAGATGCTGGACACTGCAGGGCCTGCGACTATTTTGTCTGCAGCCTGTTGCGTAAACCCAGCTCGCTCTCGCCGAGGGTATATCCGGTTTTTCATAACGCTTGGTTCTCGTTGTTCGTCCCTGTCGCAGGCAGCCAATATCCATGTCTCCCACGGCTTGTTCGTGCTCGCCTCTACTAAACTTTGTGGCCCTGGAGGCCGAGCGACTATCAGCGGCTGCCGACATGGTAGAATCTAGGACTTTGTGGACCCAGCCATCTTGAAATCGCCTTCAGGCACGTCATCCTCCCAGAACTCGATATCGCCGTCTTCACCGAGCGTGCCCTTCTTGACGAGCTGGCCTTTCTCACGCATCAAGTCTTCGATCGTGATCTTACGGTCGCCAAAGATGCCGAGATGATCACTGATGATGTGTCGGTTTCGACAGCCAGGGCAAGTGACGAGAACGGAGCCATGATGGTAGCCTTGTTTGGAGATGACGTGGTTTGACTTGGTATTGCATGGAGAACAGGTGAAGCGGAGTTCGTAATGAGGCTGAGCTTTAACCCGGGCTGCCCCTGAGCTCTTACTGCCCTTAGCTTCGGTCTGTTCTGCGGAAGACTCGGGGGTCGTGTCTTTAGAGGGTCGCGCTGGTGGTTGGGGAATCGTATGTGCGTAGCGACGGATAGCTAGATGCGGTTGCGATGCGCGGAAGGTGGGCGTCGATAGTCTCAGAGTTTGCGAGACTGGCGCAGACGTTGTTGCTCGCGAGACATAGGAAGTCGCGTGGCGACGAAGGAGGGATGAGAAGAAGGTTGGCTGTAATTTGGCGGCCATGGTGGTCTCGTTGAGTGAAGTCAAATCAATGCTAAGTAGGAAAAGGCTGTTGTTCTGAATGCTGGTGACCCTCCTCCTAAAATCCTAAATCCTATGTCCATCGGGTCCCCAGTCAGAAGCTTCCAGATTACATCATCGGTATCGGCGAATCGGAGCTCTCAACCCCGACCCCGGCTCCAATATTTTTTGAGCGAGGTGAGGTAATCCGGGAGGGCCCGTGCACCCGCTTAGGCTGTCAAACGGCCGACGCCCCAGTGGTGAGAGGCGCCAAGGTGCTTTCCTCCCGTCCTACAGCGCTTTGCAGCCTGCCGTACCTGTCTCCAAAGGTTAGGAAATGGACTTCGATTCACGACCCAATTTACTAGACAAAGTCACTTCTTCGCCCCTTCGCCCACGTATTCTATGCTGCACCCACCCATCTGGGCCGCTTGTCTCCTCCATTCAGCTACCTAGAAAGTAAATTGGCCTTTTCAACCTCTCAACCACCGCCATCTGTGGCAAGGCGACGCCCCCAAAGGTTACCCCGCGATCAAACCGTGAATAGCTTCACACTTCGGACCAGACCCACGCTTTTGGAGCCGTCAACCTTCCACGTCTAGCTTTATTCCCTCTACCGCTTCCAAGGGTCTGGGACAGATACCTTTGCATCCTGGACTGGTCACGACTCTCAAAATGATATCTGGACGAGGTGGAGGCACAGGGAGGGCCGGCAAGATCCGGCCACCCCGTCGTATGGTCAAGGTACGCTCGAGCTCGAGAAAGACGGTTGATGGGCACTGTGTATATCAGATGCTGACCCGGCTTCAAAGCCCATGACAGGTGGCGGCGATTCCAACGACATCGAGCCCTCCTGGGAGACCCTCAAACAGGCCATGACCGACATCCACAAGAAGAACTGCTCCGAGCTGGCATTCGAGCTGTTATACCGCGCGTCGTACAAGATTGTCCTTTTCAAGAAGGGCGGTGTCCTCTATGAGCGTGTCATCGATTACGAGAAGGCACATTTCCACGACAACGTTGTCCCCGAAATCGAACAGCTCGTCACCCCCAGCCTTACCAGCGTCGCTCTCGGCCGGGCCGGAGTCTCCGTGAACGAGCGACGACAGATGGGAGAACACTTTCTGCAACATCTCCGGCTGTCATGGGACAACCACAACACCTCGATGAACATGATTGCCGACATCCTCATGTATCTCGACCGAGGTTATACGCAAGATTCCCGTCGGCCATCCATATACACGGCGTGCATTGGCCTGTACCGCGACAACATCTTGCACAAGGCGCTTGGTGCAAACCCCGAGCAAACCATTTTCGGCATCCTCAACGCAGTGGTCCTCGACTTGATCAACATGGAGCGTGATGGGGATGTGATTGATCACTACATGATCAAGAGCACAGTCCGGATGCTGGATGCTCTCTACGAGAACGACTTGGAGCAAGAAGGACAGAAGCTGTACAATACAATCTTTGAGCCAGCATTTCTAGATGCGACGGCGGAGTATTACGACAGGGAAAGCGAAAGGCTTCTTCGAGATGCCGATGCTGCTTTTTGGCTACGGCACACTCGTGCTCGTTTGGCCGAGGAATTCGACCGATGTGAGACCACTCTCCTGCGGGAAACGAGAGAGCGCAGCGTACGCATAGTCGAGCAGCATCTCATTACTAAACACCTCGAGGAGTTCCTGGCATTGGAGAACACAGGACTTCGAGCCATGCTGGACCATGATCGACTCGAAGACCTCGGTATACTCTACGAGCTTGTGACTCGCGTGGATCCGAAGAAAGAGTCTCTCAAAAACATCATGGCTGCCAGGGTCGTCGAGCTCGGTCTGGAGATCGAGAAGATCCTCAAAAACACGGACTTTTCCATCCCACAAACCGCGCAAGGGAATGGCGAGGGCGAGGAGGGCGGAGCTGATGGAGCAGCAGACAAGGCCAAGACGGCCCCGCTCAATGCTGCTGCACAACAGACAGCGGCCGCCATCAAATGGGTGGACGACGTGCTGAATCTCAAGACCAAGTATGACTGCATCTGGGAGAAGTGCTTCGCCAAAGACCTCATCATCCAGACGACTCTCACCAAAAGCTTCTCTGACTTCATCAACATGTTTACACGTGCCTCTGAGTACGTGTCGCTGTTTATCGACGATAACCTGCGCCGGGGAATCCGGGGCAAGACGGAGCGAGAGGTCGAGGAAGTGCTCGAGAAGGCCATCACTCTTATCCGCTACCTTCAGGACAAGGACATGTTCGAGAGGTACTACCAGAAGCACCTTGCCAAGCGACTGCTCCACAGCAAGTCCGAAAGCCACGACGTTGAGAAGTCCATGATCTCTCGCATGAAGCAGGAGCTCGGCAACCAGTTCACTGCCAAGTTTGAGGGCATGTTCAAGGATATGCAGATGTCCAGCGAACTGACATCGAGCTACCGTGATCATGCTCGCGCAGTGGCTGAAGATGGTCGCAAGCAGCCTGACCTCACCATCAACATTCTCACCAGCAACAGCTGGCCGCCCGAGGTCATGGGCCGCAGTAATCAACTTTCTGGTAGCACCGAGTGCAACTACCCGGAAGAAATCACAAAGCTGCAGCAAAGCCTGACAGCCTTTTACTTGACAAATCGAACCGGACGCAAGCTTAACTGGGTGGGCACCGCGGGCACTGCTGACATTCGCTGCACGTTCCCGGCGATCCCAGGCGGCAAAGGCCCTCTGGCCCGTGAGCGCAAGTATGAACTGAGCGTCTCTACTTTTGGCATGATCGTTCTCACGTTGTTCAACGACGTCGGTGATGAGGGCATGTCCTTCCAAGAGATCCAGGCCAAGACGAACATTTCCCCCGCCGATCTGATGCGCACTCTCACGTCGTTATCCATCTCTCCCAAGGCCAGGGTGCTTATCAAGGAGCCCCAGGGCAAAAGGATCGACGTCAAGGACATATTCCGGTTCAACGCTGCCTTTGTCAGCAAGACTGTTCGCATCAAGGCACCAATTGTCAACGCGACCTCCAAGGTCGAGGGCGACGAGGAGCGGAAGCAGACCGAGGAGAAGAACCAGCAGGCCCGAGCGCACATCATCGACGCAGCGATTGTGCGCATAATGAAGTACGTATACCCACTCATTTTTTACCCGCTGCCGTTGCTAACATATCACACAGGCAACGCAAGGAGCTCAAGCACTCCCAGCTCATTTCCGAGGTCGTGACTCAACTCGTCGGTCGTTTCAGCCCTGAAGTCAGCCTCGTCAAGAAACGGGTAGAGGACCTCATCGTTCGCGAGTATATCGAGCGCGTCGAGGAGGCGGACACCCCGACATATCGGTACCTGGCCTGAGCGGCCCGCGAGACGCGGGCAGCAAGGGCGGAGACGAACATCACTATGTACAACCAGGGGGCTTCTGCCCCCAGAAATATCCACAGCGGAGCGGACCCGGACGGCTTTGGTTTGCTGCTTTCGGGGAAACGTAAATGGTCGGACGGCGGGAGGGGAGACCATGATTGCAAGGCGTTAGAGGAATACGGGAGGCCACGCACTCCCATACATGCCCATGGGACGGGACAGGCGAACGGTACTTCTTTTCTAGATGAACCTGACTTTTATCACGATCATGAGACTGCGGCAGCGACGCGGGAACAGCTTGTCGGCATGATGCCGTAGCGGATTCAGTCCGTGCAAATAAAACGAGCCTCTTGAATGCCAAACCCTCTCGAGTGACCTCATCCTCCTTCGCCACATGTGCAGCATGACACGGGCACGGCACGCATTTCAATAGCTCAAGTGTAGGCTGGATATATAAACCACTCAGTAACTCAGTAATCGCAAACAGATACACGCTATCTTATACATATTTCCTGGGCTCGATCTTGGGTTTCGCATCCGCGACCTTGAGCCACTCGCCGTTGAAGGCGTTGATGAGCCAATTGCTCAGTTCTAAACCAAAGGTCGTCAGTTTGCGAATCTCAAAGGTCAAACTTCACCGAATGGGGAGCAACTTACTATCGTATACGATGCGATTCGCATTATGGAAATAGATCCCGTGGTCGCTGTCCGGGAAGACATGTACGTCGTAGTTCTCGATGCCGTAGAGGTCGAGCTGGTCCAGCAGGGTGAGCGAGTTCTGCATGTGGACGTTGTCGTCGGCGATGCCGTGCATGAGCAGGAAGCGCACGTTGCCGCCGAGGGCGGTGACGTTGGAGATGGCCGTCTCGTCGTAGCCGTCGTTGTTGACGTCGGGGGTGCGCATGTAGCGTTCCGTGTAGATGCTGTCGTAGAAGCGCCAGTCTGTGACGGGGGCGACGGCCATGCCGTAGCTGAAGGTCTCGCCGGCGTCCATTTCGAGGGTCTTGAGAGTCGTGAAGCCGCCAAAGGACCAGCCCCAAATGGCGATACGGGAAGCGTCGACGTACTTCTTCGCTGCCCAGTGCTTGGCCGCGGCGATCTGGTCGTGGGCCTCCCAGCGTCCGAGGTGGTCGCGGACAATGACGCGGGCTTTTCGGCCGATGAAGCCGGTGCCGCGGCCATCGACGGTCACAACTATGTATCCGAGAGAAGAGGCTACATAGGACTGGAAGTCGACGGTGAATTTCTTGGTGACAGTCTGGGAACCAGGGCCGGAATATTGCTGGAACAAGACGGGATACTTCTTCGTCTTGTCAAAGTGGGGCGGGCGGCGCTCGACGTAGTTGAGCTCGACATCATCGATCTTGATAGTGCCATACTCAAGAAGAGGTAGCTCGTGCTTCCTGGCCTTGTCGGCAAGCTCCGGGTTCTGCTCAATAAGTCGCTCATAATGGGTGGGATTCGAAGGCGTGCTGACGACCTTTTGCCAAGGGACCTTGGGGCCGAGGTATGAGAGCAGACCGAAGCCTCCGCCGCTGGAGAAGGACATGTCGTAGTAGCTCTCGAGGCTCGTGTCGGTAAACGCCTTCAGGCCGCTGCCATCGAGATGGGCGCTGTAGACGTGGCGTTGAATAGACGACTCCTTGGTCGACGTGAAGTAGACAAGGTTGTTCTTCAGATCAATGGCCAGCGGTCCCTTGTCCACCTCCCATTCGGTGCCCTTGGTGACCATTACCGGCTCCTCTTCATCCATGGGGCTGAAGTAGGCAAGGTGGTCGCCGTTATCGTAGATGATCTTGTCGATGTATCCATCGTGCTCTCGACCGTTTTCCGGATCCGCCGGGATGAATTGGGTGTCCTGATTGATCTCGAACCACCCGCCATCAATCTTGGAGATATCAACATGCCTTACAGTCCGGCCAGAACGCTCCTTCATGTCAAGTAACATGACCTGCATTACATCGCTCACGCGGTTTGTGGCCTTGACGAGCAGCTTGTCGCTCGACCAGAGAACAAAATTGATAAGCCTGTCGTCGTCGGGGAAGTTACCTTCAATGTCGATGGTGAACGTGTCCCCTTTCTTGACATCGTAGAACAACAACTCCACGACGGGATTGTGGCTGCCCACCTTGGGATACTTGATGTTCCTGACTTCGGGGTAGTTCTCCTCCCCAGGAGCCGGCTCCTCTCCACTCGGGCGGGAGACAAAGTACTGGATGGGATACTCCGGCACGCCAGTCTCGTTGGTGCGTAGGAAGGCGATGTAGTTGCCGTCCCCTGACCACCACGTGGCGCTGCGGCCACTGAAGACCTCTTCCTCGTACACCCAGTCGGGAACGCCGTAGAAGTACTCTGGGCCGCCATCCTTGGTAATCTGAATAACCTCGTCCACGCCAACCTTCCTCAGGAAGAGGTTGTTGTCGCGGGTGAACACGATGGCGTCGCTCTGCGAGTTCCACGTGGCGAGCTGTACCCTCGCATCGGGGTGGGCAGGGTCCAGGGGCACCGCGGTCTGCGACTCCACGTCGAAGATCCAGTACACGGCCGTGAACGAATGCCGCCAGTTGTGCTTTCGCTGCGTCGCTACAAGCACCTTCTTCTGGTCTTTGCTCGGCCACACATCGCCCGCGCTGTGCTGTTGATCGCCCCAGGAGAACGTGCCCTCTTTCATGAGCGTCCGGCTCGCCAGGGCCTCGACCTCGTTCCCGTCCCTCTTGTCCTGCGAGGAGCGAATATCCTCGACGACGAGGTAATCCTTGCCCGAAGCATCGCGCTCGAGAAGCAGCCCATCCTCTCCATCAGGGCCCGCGATCCAGCTGATAGAGTGGGACGTGGGTCGCCAGTAGCCCTCCTGCACCTGTGCTAGCGTCACCAGCTTGCCGGACTTGCGACTCGTCGAGGCCGGGTCGTGATCGATCTCGCTTGCGTGCTTGTATGACTTGTTCGTAACAAAGACGACGAGCGCGGCGACCCAGGCTGCAATGAAGATGCTGCCGAGTATCCAGAGGCACTTCTTCAAGCTGCGGTCGACGCCAACGCGCCGAGGTGGCAGGGCAGAATCGGGAAGGAAGGGGCCCGTTTCAGGGTCGGCTGTGTCTGACTCCTTCGGCTCTTCCTCGCCATCGATGGGCGAGTCGGCGTACGTGCGACCAGCAGCAGATGCGTGGGCACGCCTGGAGGAAGCGTATCCCTTCTCGGTCTCTTCGTGAAGGCGCTCAAACACGAGACTCGTCGTGGATACGCTCGAGACGGACGACTCGCGTGACCGTCTCGGACTGTCAGAGGCAGCTGACGTCTTTGGTTCTTCCATTGTGTTCTGTACGTATGCGATGGGAGCCGGGTCGATCAGAGGTGCACCGAGGCGAAGGTCAGAGGGAACACGTGGGATAGCTAAAGGGAGCTGGATCGGAGGGTCGGCTTGCTAGGACTTGGGACCACGAATAAGTCGAATGGACATTGCTGTCTACAGGCAGCGGAGGCCCTCTATGAGCTGAATTGGCGATCGTGCCACATCAAGAGCGTGTGGTAGGGGGTCTGGTAGCAGGCGCTTTGTGAGGCATGCAATCTGGGTTGCCTCTTGCGGTTGTCAATAGCTGTTTGGGACAAGCTCAATTGGGGAAGCGGAACCTGGGGGAGTTCGAGGGTCATGTCTGCCAAGGCAGCTAGGCTCAGCTGAAGGGGGCTTGCCCGTATTGTTGCATAACCCGCCTTGGTGCAAAGCTCTTCTGTCAGTCGAGGTAGGCCTTTGAGTTACGTAATCGACTGACGCATGGGCTTGTCTTGTCTTGCATCCATGTCTGGGGCCCGACAGACGCCAACGTCCAATTTCATGTTGCGACGTCGCATCGACAATGCGCGATGCGTCCACCTGAAATGCACCGCGACGCACTTTACGACGTATCAATACCCAACCGTCAGCTGCGCCGCATGTGAGGAACCCTTCATTTGCCGGACGCGAGATCAGCGTCTCAGCCGCCCATGACCAAGACCCATCGCGCCAACATCACCTCTGAACGCCGCAGGAAACCCGGATCAAGGTGGAGATTAAAAGAGGATACTGATTCCCGGAAATGTGGCCGACTGGAGATTTGCCAGACAACTGAGGGGGCACCGTCCCAGTATCTATGGACCAACGCAGTCAGCCCAACGACGGACGCGCGCGCCGATGGGGTGATGATGAGGAACCAAGAAATGAGAATGAGCCCGCAAACAAGTGCTGAGGGTGTTTCTCTTTCGCCAGACGGTATGTCCCAACCGCCACCGCCGCCCGCCGCCCGCCCACCCATCAGGATGTCTCAATGATCCGATGGCAAGCGCGTCATGCTCTCCGAGCCGCAGCAACCGCTCAACGCCCTGAAATAATATGAATCTTCGTGCTCTCGTCGCATGGGGTATTTGAAATATAAGTGACACTTCGTTCTTCTCAGGCCTCATCCAGAGAGGCTCAGTTTCTCCCGGTATTCGCGCCGCCTTGTCTCGCATTTGACCTGGTCGCGAGGACACTCCCATCCGTGCTCCTCGACCTTGACCCTCTCGAGGCACTTAGAGCAGCGCCACCATTTGTCGGACATCTTGCGACCGTCTAGCCACTGATCGTCCAGTTTGCCGCCCTTCTTGACGACGTCTTCTTTGTGGTTGTCTTGCAGATGCTGTCGGAATCGATCTTTACGGTTGAAGCCGTCCATCTTTCGCGGACAGGGAGCATAATCGCAGTAGAACATGGCCTCCTTCTCCTTGGTGTCCTTTGTGCCAGGATTGCTGTCTTGCTGTTGGGCGACCGGGGACACCCCGCCCGCGGGTGCCAAGACGGCCACATTAGGTGGCATGGCCTGCATTTGGGGCATGCTCTCGAATGTCGGGGTCGTTACGAGGCCGCTGATGGAGGACGGGACGCCGTTGGGATGCGCTTGCTTGTAATGTCGTTCGAGATCGCCCTTGTGCTTGAAAGGCTTCGAGGGACAGGCTGGACCGAGGCACGTCCATTCCGCGTCTTTTGGCTGCTGGAACGGGAATCGCTTGGTGACCGAGAGTGGTATGACAAGTGGCAATTGATCGGAGGGTGAGAAGCCTGGCTGGAGCTGCCAGAACCCGCCATCATCTTGCGGGTGGTAGTCGTAGATGGACCAGTTGAAGTCGGCAAACGAAAATTTGGCCCTGCGATCGGAGTCATGTTATGTCAGAGCCAGGTATATCAATGCGAAGTCTCATGCGACCGAGCAACGAGGGCATGGGGCAGGGAGGAGCGGGCGAACCATGACTGCGCGTTTGGCCCGGTTGGCGTCATGGGCATAGGCATCGTGTGAGGCATGCCGTGCGGCGGGCCACCCATGGCCTCCTTGTTCGTGATGATGGGAGGAGGGGGCATTGCAAAGAATGCGCCGGGGTCTTGAGATCGGGAGACGAGACTAAATCAGCATGCGCTGTTGTGCGATGGCCTCTCGGCTTCAACGAGATGTGGGCGTTCAGTCACCAACCTTCGCCGTCAGTCGGACCGGGCGCCATGGCCTCGGAGAGCGGATTCGATGGAATGGATCGCGTGGCAAGAGCAGAGCAAATATGGGAACGAGGAGGAGAAAGAGGAGGAGGAAACAGAGAACAAAGTATATAGGTTCACTCGGTCGTTACTAATGTCGCGGCAAAGGAGGTGGTAAGAGCCTGTCCAAGGTCCATGGCTCGCAAGGAAGGGCCAGATTCTTGCACCGGCAGGAGAGGAGCTGAGCAACGGTATCGAGCAAGATGAGCGAGGGAAGGGAAAACGCGAGGAATGACGGAGACTGGGACGGGAGGCACAGATATCGACGGAATCCCGCGGTTGGAAGACCCAGCTGGCTGGGAGCTAGGGACCTCAGGGCAGGAGAGGATAATATCAACGGAAGAATGGTCATATGTATGCTTCCCTCACACCCCCGTCGCGCACAGCCAGCCCTGGGCCAGAGAAAAAAGCTATGGGTGTTGCCAGGGCTGGGCACTCGGCCTGTCTGGCTCGCTTTGTTGGATCACCTCACTGGCTGTCGGAGAGTATGGAGGTCAGGTCAGGTCAGGTCCCCCCCACCCTCTTCGCAGGTCCTGGTTCCAGGGTCGGTTGGCCACCTCAGATAGGTGTACCTGAAGCACACTGGCCGTGAGAGTAGAGGACAGAAGTACCTGTTGCGAGAGGCAGAGGCGGGGTGCATGTTTGTTGGAAGCCGGGGGCGGGATCGGGGCCCTGCGCAAGCCAAGGTACGGGTGTAGACTGATGAGCAACGAAGGAGGGCGGCACTGCCGCATTAGCGGTTTGAGGGGTGGGAAGAGCTCCCAAAAAAGCCACCTTGGCGGTTGGGATAGTTTGTTGGAGGATGCGATGAGCAGAGAGCTCGCTCAATCAGCTGGTCCGAGATGGAGGGGAGTGGAGGGGGAGAAGTGAGGGGGAGGCGCCCGAGAGAACTTGAGAAGGAGAAACCGTTGGCAAGGGGTGTGTCGGGGGTGGGTATCGCTGATCCCTATGCGGTAAGGGATGAGCACGCCTGCCAGCCGCATTCTCTGGTCTTTTCTTTTGCTCGGTTGCTGCTGCTTGGATTGTGTTGTTCGCCTGTGAGGGGGGCAAAAATACCTAGTTGGTCCAAGGCACAGTACACGTATGTACGTACTCGTACATCTCTTGATCACCAACACAGCATCGATGCAGCCGTGGTCCGAGGCCCCTTTGGTCCTGGTGAGGCCTTTGCGGCACGTCCGGGGTGCAGAAGTCCCTGTTCCTTGCCGGGACACGACAGGTGTTGGGCGAAGATCATGCTGGTGATCATGTGCCCGCATCGTACACTACGGGGCGGTCGCGAGTACGCGGATCGCTGACGAGGAGATCTGGAGACCCGGAGACGAATAGGCCGACTCGCGATTGACAGACGTACGGCGGCCCGGGGGAGGTGGGCATGCCATGCCGCGCGGGAGCTGGCCTGCAGACCGTGTCACACCTACGGTGAGAGGAGTCCCTCCCACGGGGATCTTTTGCGGAGTCCCGCGGCGGCGACAAGCAAGCGGTGTGTTCTCGGTCAAGGCTGGTCCACGACGTCGACGGCGGCAAGGCGGGTCCTGTGAGATGGGAGGATGAAGGGCCCTGTCGAGGACCTGGTGAATCTTATCTCAGGACGTCGACAGGAGCCGCATCGTACTCGGGCAAACCCATGAGGCGGGCTCCGGAGCCCGACGCGAATCAGGTGCGAGGTGGCCTTTGCGAAATACCATGGCGTGCTTCTCCAGCCTGGCCAAGACTGACGATGCGTGATTTCAACGATGAAGGAGGAAGCTAGATCGGATGCCTGTCCCACAGCCCTGAGAGGATACTGTTGTCTGTAGGCAAGCAGCCAGCAGATACTTGAAAAAGAATCAAGAATCAGTGCCTTGAATTCGACCAGGGGTCCACAGACCGCCACGTCAGAGCAGAGCGGCGCAGAGCAGAGCAGAGAAGAACTGAGCAAGTCGAATGGAAAAGGAGGAATTCAATCCGAGGCGGAGATGGCCCCCCTTCGTGCAGCCACTGGAGAGACATGTAGCTGACTTGGAGAGCTCCGGTAGGCCAGATCTGGAGGTGTCTTGGGCTGCTAGCGACTCGCGGGGATGCCAGTGCGCTGCATAAGCTTCCAGGTTGCTGCCAGGTTGGAGCCGGCCCAAGGTGCCCAAAGCAATCAAGCTTGCCTTGCCCTGGGCCTGGGTGCTGGTAGTGGTGCTGGTCGCTGACCGATGCTTCGATGACAGCGGATCGATGGATGGATGCTCTGCTCGCTGGCTGGGATTAAAAATCTCTGCCATCCTCTGGACGCGGCCGCCCGTCCATTCTGTTTCCCTTTTCCATCCCCGCGATCCTTCTTTTCTGGCCTTTGTGCTGGAGGGGGAACCTACGTTTGCTACCTATCCCTCCTTCCGGCTCTTGCACGCTCTCTCTGTTCTCGAGAGAGTGCTGCAGGGAAGAGAGGGGGCTTTTCAGGAAGAAGAGCCTCCGGGCTGCACCTTCGCTCAATCACGGCAACACGACTCACGAGAGGAAGTTCTCGGCCTCTGACATCAGCCCCCGTCCTCCAGGCAGGGCAGGGCCGGATTGTCCCCTTCAGGTCATCTTACAGGGCGCGCAGGGGCTGCTGCCTGGCCTCAGCGTCCTGGCGCACCTGGGTATCTCCAATCTACCATCCCAGAAACCCGGCAAAGGTGTCCCCAATGACGCTTGGCGCTGAGCATTCCTCGATTTCCACCCCTGAACACGAGCAAAAAAGTTTCCCGTTCGGCCCATCAGACAACAGCTCAACACCTCGTCTCTCTCCTCTGACATATTCTTGTCACTCTGCATCACGCCAGGCATCGCCAGCTTCGGACATCTCTCACCCGCCTACACTTCCAAACCTTTGTAAGCTCCTCCATCTCCCTACATTCCGCACCCGTCAACGTGTCCCTTGACGTCTCCCGACGCGTGTCCCCCGTGTCCTTGACCTCGCCATCGTAATCCTAGACACTTGGCGCACTACACCATTGTTATCCTGCTGCCTGAGATCAGTGTTGAAGTCCTCCATACCTTCTTGTCGCGTATGCCTGGAATCTCTTGATGCGTTCTCCGCTGACCCGCGCATAAAGGCCAGTCAACCTTCGGGCTCTTTCGGTTCTTCCGGACACCTACACATCCATCGCACCGCACCCGTCTCCCACAACCCGACACAACATTCACCAACAACCACGATGGCTCGCATCCAGATTCCCCTTGACGCCCTCACGTCGCGCCTCAACTTTCAGGAGCGCTTTGGCAGCTTGTCGCAGGGCGGCATCGGTGGACGGTTCTCCAACCTACGCCCCATTTCCGAGTTCCTCGACTTCAAGCGCATCTCCAAGCCGGCCAACTTCGGCGAGGTCCAGTCCCGTGTCAACTACAACCTTAGCCACTACTCGAGCAACTATGCCGTCGTCTTCGCCATGCTGAGCATTTATGCTCTGCTGACCAACTTCCTCCTGCTCTTCGTCATTCTGTTTGTCATCGCCGGCATGTACCTCGTCGGACGCCTCGATGGCAGAGATCTGGAGATTGGCACGTTCAGGGCTACTTCATCCCAGCTCTACACCGGTATTCTCGTCGTCGCTGTGCCCCTTGGCCTGTTCGCCTCGCCCATCGCGACAATGCTCTGGCTCATCGGTGCTTCTGGCGTGGTCATTCTTGGCCACGCTTCTTTCATGGACAAGCCTATCGATGAGGCTTTTTCCGGGGAGGCGGTCTAGGTGGTCGGCCGCGTGCTCCCAAATTCGCGCCCCCATGGGGAAGACCATCGCGGCGCAAGAGGAGGACAGGAGGCGCAGACGAAGGTGCGCAGCCCGGTTTCTGGGAGACTGGGCAGGAACGGATTGTCGAAGAACTCGACTCGGACGACACGGATACACAAGGCGTTGGTTTGTCTTCTAATAAGCGGTTCGTGAGCGACCCGCTGCATTTCACGGGGATAGACTTGGGCGATCGAAAAGGAGCCCTGCGACGGAGCTACGGGCATCAGGGTTCGGACGACGAAGAGCAGGACGGACACTCTTCATCTGACTATGACGAGGATGGCGGCGGCTATGACCAAGATGCACAGTTGGCATTGCGAGAACAGGAGGAGATATTGGTGCAATCCGCGATGGCCCGTATTCAGCGAGCCCAGGACCGCGGCAAGAAGGAGGTCAGGCTCAACAAGGAGGAGCTTGCCGCTCTTGAACGGCGGAGACAGCGCTTGGCGGAAGAACAAGCGAGGCGAGCGAGCGCCTCGGTCAGCGGCAGCGAGCGTAGACGCCGCAAGGAACGGGAACAGCGGTTCTCGATTCCCCTGTCCCAGTTGAATCCATCTCCGGAACCGGAGCCATCACCACGCGGTGGTAAGAAGAAAAAGAAGGGCAAGGCCTCCCCCGGGGGGTCGGACGACAGCCTACCGCAGCACCCACTGCCCGCAGATGTGGACGAGAACAGGCGTCAAACTTTGCCGCCAATGGGTTACTTCCCACCGCCCAACGCCTCAAGGACACGGCCTCGGTCCGCGACATCGACATCGCAGAGACCGCCGTCCCGCGCTATGGACGACCGGGGACAGACACCTCCGAACTATTCCTCATTCCCATCACACCGCCATGTTTCAGACTCGCTCAGTTCGCGGCCACGCTCATCACGGAGCGCGCTGCCGCCTGAAGATGCTTGGTACCCTAACAACTCGCCAGCATCTTCCAGAACCTCTTCCATCTCGAGAAGTCGCCATTCCATGGACCCCTTTCAGTTCCAGACGGAGGGCTCGCGCGCGCCTTACAGTTCTGGCGCTGGGGCATCCTCTCGACGGCACTTGTCGGCTACCTTGGACCCGCGACGGGCCTCCGCCGCTCCTGCTGCAGCTAGGGGCGGGCGTGGCTCGCGGAGGCCCAGTCCTGATGAGGACAGCGATCTGACCGATACGACCGACCCCGACTCGAGCGATGACTTGAACAACGGGGTTCAGATCGTGGATCCTCCCCGACGGGGTCGGAGGGAGCAAATTGTTGTCGAGGAGGAACCCCCTGCTTCGCGGCCGGGCTCTAGAGGAAAGAAGTCAGGCAACAGTTCTCCCGTCAAGCGGAAACCGGTCGGGGGTGGAGGGAAGAAGAAGAAAAAGTGAGATTGAAGCATACGCCGTCGCCAATGGTTATGGAGCCTAGTTGTACACCGTGTAATGGGTTATTGTTTCTGCATTCGATGCGATGTTTGTATCCGGGCATGTTGTGACGGCGACGACGAGAAGCCTTGTTGCGTACCCCCAAGCTCTGCCGGCAGCTCGGCGGAAGGAGCTTGGCTTGGGAGGACCCTTGAATCCAAACCGCCAAGGATCATCGTGGGGCTAAGGCCAGATGAGGACTAGCGAGGCGGACAGCTCAGGGGTACGGCTGGTTTGCCAGTGGTCTGCCCCAACCTCCTCCTCATGTTCCCTCGAGCTCCAGTGGCAAGCAGCGGTGTGGGTATGAGACTGGCTTTCCCTTGCCCAGTCGTATTCCTACAAACTTTCGCATCCAATCCCCTCTCGTTTGCATTTCTCGCAGCATTACCCGCATTGCATTGCAAGTCCGTTACTGCAGCAGGGCGAAAGAAGGGTTCCCCGCCGACGCTCTCACCGAGCTCGCCCTGTCTGTCTCTGAACTGAACAAGCCTCGTCGACCAGACTGCGACCTGTCTAGGTATCCCCGCCGCCATTGGGACAAGAGCTGCCCCCATCATTCCCGATCCCACGACCTTCCGACACCCGGCCCGCGCAGAGCGGCGACCTCCCAGAGTCCACCCGTCCAGACGCAGGGTCGCACAGGCGGGGTTGAGGCACAATGGGCTTCTTCGACTTTGACGGCGCGAGCGTCATCTCGGGCAAGTCGTCGCACTCGCACCGCCGGTCGTCCCGCAAGACCAAGTCGAGCCGCCACCGCTCGCGCAGCCGCGGCAGCGGCGAGGGCAACGGCACCCTCGAGAACATCGCCGCCTCCGTCTTCGGCGGCGACGACTACAAGAGAAACAACAGCTCCCGGTCGAGCTTCTTCGGCGTTCCCAACGCGAGCCGCTCGAGCTTCTTCGGCTTCAGTGAGTGTACTCCCCGTCTCCTTCTCCCTCTTCTTTCCCCTCTTGGGCAACCTGGGAGACACGGGACTCGCACGCACACACGAGAAGGGGGCACGCACGTACTAACGGCTCCGGTGCCACAGGCCGCCCCTCGTACTACAAGCGCTCGCCCCGCGGCGGGTTCCTGTACAAGATCCGCAAGACTGTCAAGAAGCTCTGGCGCGACCTGATGCGCCTCCTCAAGGAGAATCCGATGAAGGTGCTCATGCTTGTGATCGTGCCGCTGATCACGAGCGGGCTGCTGACGGGCCTGCTCGCGCGCTTCGGCCTGCGGCTGCCCGCGGGCGTGGAGCGCATGATGGGCATCAGCGCCCGGGCGGCGGGCGGCGACGCGGGCGGCCTCGTCGGCGAGGCCGTCAAGCTCGCGTCCAACACGTTCTCCGGCGGCAGCGGCGGGCGCGTCGATATCGCGCGCGGCTCGGCGCCCGGCGTGGCGTGGGAGAAGAAGACGGTCGAGCAGGACCTGCCATGGGGCGAGGCCATCTCGGGCATGGCCAAGATGTGGGGCAGGTGATGATCTGACGAACTCTGGGACATTGGCGTTTAGTCTTTCCTTTTCTTCTTAACGCTTGGGCTTCGCTTGATCGAGCTGAAGACAAATAGACCAAGTGGGAGGATGTGTGTCCTCGTGAGACATACCAGGGCCGCAGCAGACACTGGGCACGTCACGAGCTACGAATATAGGGCACTCAGCATCAGTACTGATGAAGAGAAGCAGTCCAGGATTGTACGGGCATAAATATATCCGTTCACAAAATCAACGACCCGTGGTATCACAAACTCCCAAAAAACAGCCGCCGCATCTTCGTGTCTTTGTGCGGATCCCTTCGTCCTCTCTGTCACCGTACCCAGCCCTCAAGCGTCCAACAGTTGATTCGCGACAGCCGGACTCTCCTCGATCTTCTCAACGATGCAGGCCGTGCCGTAGCCGCAGACCTGGGCGTAGCCGCCGAGGTCGCCGGCATCGAAGCGGAGGCAGATGACGGCGTTACCGCCGCGCTGCTTCGTCTCGGAGACGACGCGGGAGATGGCGTCGTTGCGGCAGTTGTAGAGCATGGTGGTGAACCAGCGCAGCTCGCCGCCGGCGATGGACTTGAGGACCATGCCGAAGGAGGCGGCCCAGTTGCGCGAGCGGACGGAGATGCCGTACACGGCGCCCAGGGTTCGGACGACGCGGTACCCGGGGATGTCGAACATGGCTGGCGCGCGATGTCAGTCTCGAGGGAGGTGGCCGGAGAGGAAGTGAAGTATGGGTAGAAGGGGATACTCACTGGTGGTGATGACGCCTTCGGTTTCGGTGAAGCAGTGCAGGTCGGACAGCTGGGGCGGGACGTTGGCGACGTCGTTGGAGCGGCGTTCGCTGCTCTTCTCGGACTTGGGGGCGTTCATGATGGTCTTCTTTTATGACTGTGGACGTATGGGGTGAGAGATCTTGGGTTGATACGCCTATGTTGTACGTTCAAGTGGATTGGTATCGTCTGTCGTGATAAGTACCTAAACAGTAGATGCTAACATCGGCGTCGCCAGAACTAACAGAAACTGAGGGGCTGCTCATTTTATACTTTTCCAAAATCTCCCTTCATGTTGTCTGCCACCGACACCTTGACAATGATTAGCCCAGGAGCCAAATGACAGCCTCAACCTCCTTGTCTCTGCCCACTACTAGCCGTGGTGATCTCATGCCGTGAACGTCGGTCGGGTCGGTTTGGCCAGTCAGCTCGTTTGCCGTATTTCGTATCGGCTTGCGGGACAAAGTGGGACCGTCCTGGTCCGGCTTGTCGCCGGGCTTCGCCGGCAGCCCTACCATTGGGCAGCTCTGTCCTCAAAGAGCTTCAGAACGATCAGCTGGTACTCTTTCCCCGGGGCCTGAGAAGGGAAGTGCGCTGTAAGGTACCTTAGGGAGAGACATGTTTGAGCGGGCAGGGGGGGTTGGCACGGGGCAGGCGCAGCGGCAGTGCGGGGCTTGGGAAAGTTTGGGGAAGGGCGGTGGCTTGCGTGCGCCTTCTCGTTTACCCAAAGGGGTAAGTAAGCGTCCGCGTCTTCAGGAAGCTGGGCAAGAGCTTGGTGCAAGGCAGCTTCTACTCCAACACTTCTTTACATTGCATGTGTCTCGAGAGACAGCCTCACTTTTTTTTTTTTGTTTTTTTTTTTTGCCCTTGAACACCAGAGCCCCAATGGGCGGTTTCGAGCGGCAATAGTTCTTCTTTTATCGCCAAACCAACTGGTAGCTGATCTCTGCTGGGTCTAAATGTCTACTATGCTATACAATGCTTCTCACTTTCGATCCATGCTGCCTTGGCACGTCCGCCTACTGCTGGACTTCGACTGCAGCAAAGTCGGCGCGGAAAGGTGTAATGCTGATACACCCATTCAGCGATGCCCAGAGATCCTCGCCTTCTGCGCTTCTCTCGGCAGCTCTATGCACATCGGACAGCTCAGGCGCCCAGCGGTACTGAATCGTCCTCGAGAGAGTACCTTTTTCGGCGTCGGAAGAAACGACGCTGAAAAGGCTGCCCTTGCTCCAGCGGTTGGCTGCCAGGCTCGTGTACCTGCTCGGACAGTCGGCAACGTTGGCGATCATGGGCACGTTGATGCTGTAGACCTCTACCCCCGACGACCAGTGCTTCTCCAAGTCTTCAATCAACGATACCGACCTCGAACACGCGTCGCGGATGATTCCGTCAGGCTGCACCTCCTTGCTGCCGAAGCTCAGAGCAACAGCCTTGACACCACAAAGTGCACCCTCCATGGCACCGCCCACTGTTCCGCTGCTTAGCGTGTGCAGGGCGCCCGAGTTGCGTCCGTGATTCGGCTCCGACACCACGAGGTCAAAGTCGGAGGGTCGGAACCCCGAGTGGAAAAGCCCCAATTGAGTGCAGCTGGCCGGGGGCCCGTCGACGAGCAGCCAATGGTGAAATCGATCATGAGAAGTCGCGCAATCGGCCATAGCGCAGTCGGCAACTCCGGCCAGCTCGCGAGGGCATCGCACAGTCGCCGTCAGGGACTTGCCGACGGCGTGTGCCTTTGCGATCCAAGAAAGAGGCCGATCGGGAATGACGACTACAGTGGTGTGGCCGGCGGCATGGAGAGCATCGATGAATGGCGCAAAGTATGGCGAAGACGCCGACGGCGGTCCGTCATCGTTGACTATCTGCCCGATAGTCAGTGAGGTGTCATCCTTATTATGGCCGCGTGCGCGCCCGGCCAATCGCGGAGTTCAGCAATGATGCCGCCCCAAAATGCCTCGGACGCTGGACGGGGCGCGGTATAAGAGGTCAATGGAGGGGTGGTTCGCGCACCAAAAGTCTCATGCTGGCCCTCGCAAGTCGCCGAACTCCTTACTCGAGCACTGCCCCGAAAGCGCAGTTGGGTCCCCGTCAGGCTGCGCCGGAGAATGCAAAACCGGCTTTAGAGTTGCGGCCCTGCAGTCCCAGGTCTCGTGCTTCGTGGATGCCTGGATACTCTCGGCTTGAGACTTGTGTAAGCCGGGCGTTGATGGATGGCGCTCTGTTTGCGTCGAAAGAGCCTTGGGGACTGTGGAAATGGGCACCAAGGATGACGAGAAGGCGTGTGTGATGGCTCGAATCGACAGTCGCTGCACTTGCTCTGGGGATCCGGCAGGGCATATTTTTATATGGCAGTCTCTCGAATTCGCGCACCAGAGGGAGTCAGAAAGGCCCCTCGAGGGTGACTCAACCCGCCAAGCTGTCTCCACGACTACATGTTCGCCTTATTTGTTTGCGGGCCCTCAAGTTCGTCCGCCTGACGATGCAAGGAAGACGAACACACGTGGGATCCGACCAGCATGTGTGCATTGCCCGTCGTGTCGACCGAGCCCGTGTTCATTGGAAGACGCGAACGAGCGCCAACAGGCTCTAAACCACATCAGGGAAAAACGATACCGAAAGCTCGACGTCCCGTCTTCCGCGCCTGGTCATCCGGACGCCTTGAGAAGAGCCTACGCCAATGCACCAGGACCACGCTTTGAGTCGGTCCTCCAGTCGCCTTACCGATGCCTTCCCTGGGATTTGCCCTCCATCAATCAGATCGCCCATTGACGTACTGTCACAGGCTGACGGAATGCAGGTGTGCGGCTCCCCCACGTTCTGATGGGCTTCCTTTAAAACATTCGGGGCCCAGGGACGGCGCCCGGCTGCTTGGATCACACCTTCATAACCGCCTCTTTCCCCTTGATACTGTGGCAGGGCGCCATGTTCACAAATGCCACTACCTGGCCAGAGGAATTCCCGAACATGTCAGGCAGACTCCCCGATCAAGTCGACAAACAATCTAGTCGAGTTCGACCTCATGCGGTAGCCTCGCGGAAGGTGGATAGCCCGTTCCATCATTACTCTGTGAACGCCGTCTCTGGCATAACTGGCGATACCGAACACAACCCTCAGACACAGCCACTACGCGGCTTCGGCCTCTTAACGGGTGTGCCCAAGGCCCCTTACGCTCTCATCGAGTAAGTGTCACAATTGGACCAGCTGTGGATTCCCAACAGTTACTGACTGGCCCGGAGCGACTTCAATAAGGAGACTTACACCATCATGGCATCCGACGCTGGCACCGAACAGTTCTGGCCCACCACGATGCCGCGCAGCCCGGCGTTGACCTTGACCCAGGACAATGTTGAGTCTGGTGAATTTCTCTTCGACGGGTCGTTTGAAGAGGAACCAATATACTCGCCGGCAATGGATAGCGGCTCTTTTTCTCGGACAGTACTGGGCATACCAAGCTCGCAGCCATTGAGTCGTAGTGAGAGCCAGACAAGCTCTCGACTACAAGACGATGTTGCCTCGCTGGCTCCGAGTCACGCCTCCGCAGGCGGCGATCTCAGACTGCCCCGCGACACCGCCGTCTTCACCCCGAGTACGAGCTTCTCTCGAGACCACGCACCAGTGAGTGCCATGTTGCCTTTCTGTAGCTCTTCGCCAGCAGATCATTCCTCGTGGAATGACAATAGCTTTGGTCTGGCCGCACACACCACCTCGCCTCCCATCATGGATTATTCCACGTCCTTCGACATTGATCTTCCCTTTTCTGCAAACAGCACCGGCTCTTCGAGCATACCCCGGTCCGTTCCACGGAGAGCACCTCAACAGAGTGCATTATCACAGAGTCTGCAGGGCATGACCAGTCCGCAGGTACCCGGGCTATCTCAGTTCAGCCCTGTGCCCGACCCATACTTCGAGCTCGACCTGGGGGCGGGCGAAGAGGCTTTGAGTGCCAGCTTTGCCTACATGGACAGTCAAATGTCAGATACGGGTCCAATGTCGTACCTCGAGCCCGCCGAATTTTCGCAAATCAGTATCACCCCGGCCGATGGTATGGACACCGTCGCAATTGACGACTCATTCAGCAATTCTCCAACTGGGCACCAACTCTACGGGTTTTCAACAGACTTTCAAGCATCTTCGCATAGCTTCCCGGCGCCTGATCTTACAACTAGTGACGAGTATCTCGCAGTCCCTTCGGCAACCCAAAGGCGCAATCAGCGACGGCGAGCCTTCAGTACCAACAGTCCCCGCCCAATCTCGATTCCTTCAGGGCCTCGAACGCACATGTCAACACATCCAATTCCTATTCCCGCCCGTTCACGGCAGGTGAGAAGTTCTTTGCCGCGTAGCCTGCCTGGCTCTATGCCGCAAAACAGCCGAGGGCGGCGCAAGGGGCCGATGGAAGAAGCTGCTCGCCAAGGTGCCAGGAAAACGAGAAATGAGAAGACAATCTGTATTCGATGCAAAGGCTCGAAGCAAGGAGTAAGTTTGTCTCCTGTTGCTCTTCCAGAAATCAACTGACAGGCTCTTCTAGTGTCATCGCCCGGAGGATCAGCCTGACGCCCCTTGTGATAAATGCGAAAAGATAGCTCATGGTCCCAAGAGGCCTGGTCCTTGCACCAAGGCCTACTTCGAGGACCTTGTGCTTCACGGAAGCTTGAACCAACAATGTAGGTGTAAAGCGACACGGCTAAAATGTTCGGAGGCGTCTCGGCTGACATATTTCTAGACAGTCAGACTTTCACTCACTTGACGACAAACCTCCGGGCACGCGTTCAGAAACGACTTCAATGCGAACTCGATCTGGATCAGCTTCTTCACGTTCTGGAGCGAGCGCGACGAAGCTTCAATCTGAGAGTCTACCACGGCGAAAAGCCTGCCTATGGACTCAATCTCGACAGCTTCTACGGCTACCTCAAAAACATCAAGGAGCAGCTGCTGTCCCGGGAGGAGTCTGAGTCCGATTTTGCAGGCTTCATCGACAAGGACCTGGTACACGTCGATAACAAGAATGATGAATGGGCATCGACGCTGACAGAAGCAGCGTACAGTCCTCGAGAGAACATCATGGTGAGCTCCGCCATACTTTGTGGGGAAGTGAGAAACCACCACTGACAGATCCATCAGGAGCTCTACCTTGTCATTGCGAACATGCCTGAGCACGCCACGTTCTACTACGTCTCGAAGCCGAAGCCCGGGGAGGCGATCCAAGAGCGCATGATAAACCCAGAGAATCCGGCCGAGGATGGCTTTCTGCAGCTCGCCGCCCGCTTGGCCCGCATCATCTATCGCAAAGTCGAGATCAGCGCCATGTCCCATCTCCAGAAGGAAATGCTCGACATTCTCGTGAACCAGGGTGCTCAATATGACAAGCACCAGCTTTTCACATTTCTGCATCGCCTCGGCCGCGTCCTGGTCTCTTTGCGAGCAAGCATCGCACAGTCTTCGCTCTCCTCCATCGATCCATGGGCACCCCCGCAGGACCCCTCGGCCTCTGAGTGCAGGGTGACCGAGCTGTGCAGGGTGCTTTTCTTTTACTATCACGTCTTCCGACGCAGGCTTCCTCATGTTCTCGAGGCCGCGTGGGAAGATGCCCTCAAAGGCACATGGTCAAGAGGTGCACCGTCCCAGCCTCTGATTTCGTCATCCACTTCTTCCCACGCATATTCCTCTGGTTCTCTCGCATTGGCCTCTGGTGACTTTGGTGCTTCTAGCGTTTGGAACATGTTCCCCCTGATGGGCACCGAGAGCATGGACGGCTTCAAGTCGTGGATGGCTCTGGCAGGGTCGGGAAACATGGCCTTTCCGTGACCGGCGCGGCAGGGCTAGCGACCACTGCTTTGCCATGCCTCTCTCTTCTTTTCATTTATGCGAGCGATTTCTTGTCGATACCCTCCCTCACAGCACTCTTGTGCCGCAGCCTGTTCAGGCACAAGAGGAATATATAGAGATCCCCGTGTTCTCATTTCATCTGCGACTCCGTTCCGGTGTTACTACAGTCTGTACATGTGCGTCTAGGATAACGTGCTGCCTTCGACGGCCTCGTTGGAGTACTTCGATTATAGGCAATATTAATTCAATGCATATATTTACTGGTCTCATCTTGGATGCTGCTCGGTGGTGGATGCAACGGGTGGATCTTATCATCACACATCACGACACGGACGGCATCAATGTATACAGTTGAATCATACATGAAAGAACAGCAAATTGGAAAGTATCATACAAATGCCGCATTTTCGCACGGCAGGCCAAGCAACTTTGTCGCGGAAGAATCTACTCCATGCTCCTCCTCGTAAGGTCCCCCCAAGCGTCAAGATAGCTGCCATCCATCCACCTAACGCTGGAGAAGGAAGAGGGACTGGAAAGAGAAGTAGGATTACAGGATACCATTGGCCAGTTCGACGCCCTCGTCAACTGGCCTCTCCTTCGTGACATGCGCCGATACCGTCTGGGATAGCTGCCAGGAGGCGGCGGCCTGCTGGGGAGACCAGAGCCAGTACGGGCGCATTTGATGGTCAGGCGCATTACGCATGTAAACGTGTGGTGACGCATCATGGTGTTGTGCATGCTGGTATGCAGCTTGCATTGGCCTCTCGTTGGCCTTTGCAGGCGGAGAAGCCCGGTCATCTTTAGGTACTTGTGGTTGAACCCAAATCCAGGTCGGAGCCTGCGCCTAATATCCGAAACCAGTGGGCTGGGGTGCGAAGCCGTTGGTCTGGCCGTATGGTGCGGGCGACTGAGGCTGGCCAGTAGGTCCGGCCGTGATCATCAGACGGTTGCCTCCCAGGATGGGGGTGTTATCCTCGGTCTTCACCTGCTCCTGCTCCTTCAGCTTGCGAGCTTCGTTATCGGCCTTGAGAGTGGCCAACTCCTTGGTCTGCTGGCAGAGCATGTTGATCATGTAGGGCATGGTGAAATCGTTGAGACCGTGGCGCCAAGACATCTCCAGAATGAGATCCGGCCGGAGAAGGTCGTAGCAAGAGTACAGCATGCCGACGTAGCACTCACGGCTGCCAATATCCACGAACTAGGTTGCATGTTAGCACATCCGACGGGCAAAGAATAGGGGTGCGTTGGGTCTACTCACGTAACGCAGGAGCTCCTCCACAATTTCGGTCTTGCCGGAAATGGCGGCGGTCTCGATGGCATCCTTGTAGAGCTTGTCTTGCTTGGAGAGGGCGATCGACTTCTCCCAGCGCTTGTTCTTGCGGTAGATGCTGGCGGCAATCTGGCGGAAGAAGACAAGGTCGTGCTTCTCGAGTCTGGAGGCGAGATCGACGGGGTCGTAGTTGTCGTAGTTCTCGACGGAGTCGCGAAGAGTCTTGTAATCCTCCTCCTCGATCAGCAGGTCGTTGATCGCGTTGTTGACGGCCCGCTTGTTTTGCGACTGAACGTTCAGAAGGAAAGGCTTGATCAAGGGAACGTCGTCACGCTTCTCGAAGAGCTTGACAACACGGTTGACGTCAATCCGGGGGGTGAGTGCCTGGAGAAGGTCGGTAAGGAGCGACGGATGCTGCTCGAGGTAGAACGAGATAGCCCTGTAGTAGATCTCCAAGTTGGCGACCTTGACGACGATCTCCTTGAACTGCTGGTGCTCCCAAGAGTTCTCCGGACGCTCAATGACGGCGAGGGCGGCATTGTCAAACTCGTCGTAGTGGTAGTAGCAGAACACAAGCTCAGGCCACAAGTTGGCTTCCTCGCAAGCCTTGATCATCTTGGGCATGTTGACTCGGCTCCAGAAGAGCTTGAGATGATCCATGACCTCTTCGGGACGGTACCTGGTCAGGGCAATGCCGAGCTCAGTAAACATACCCATGTGGGCGCGCTCCAAGCCCATGCCGGCCTGCAGCAGGCTGATGAGCTCGTCAAAGTAGCCGTTGCGCTCATACTGCTTGACGAGAGCTTGCAGCTGCTCGGCGTCAATGATGAGGTTCAAGCCGCAGAGCTGGGCCAGACGGAACTCCTTCTTGTCGACGCAAGCCTCGTGCACCTGCTTCCAGACCTTGATGTTGTTGGCCTTGCGAGCGCAGTCCACGGCAGCTTGGTAGTTGCCAAGGTGGACGTGTGTCGTAGCAAGCTTGGCCCAGTTGGAAATGCTGCTGTAGAAGATCTTAGCAGCCTCGTAGAGCCCCTCGTTGTATGCCTTGTCACCAGACTCCTCAATGTTGGCGACGTTGGTGCTGCGAAGGAAGTCCTCGAGCTCGTTCAGCTGGTCCAGACGAGCATAGCAGAAGGCGAGAGCGGTATCAATAGGAGCCTCACGGAGGGTCTTGCGGGCCATGCGGAGGAACTTGATGAGATCTTCGTCCTTGCCGGCATGCACGGCCGTCTCGATGACCTCCTCATAGTTCCTAGGGTCGTTCGCCTTGATATATGACTCGATGGCATCGCTGACGCGAACGCCGTCAAGCTGGGCCTTGGCAACCTTACTCCAGACCTCGGGCATGTCGACCTCTTCGGCAAAGGCCTGGGCGCGGTCGATGCTAACGACGTGGTCGACCAAAACGTTGACGGCAGACTCCTTGTCTCCGGTCTTCTTGAAGATCTCGAAGGCCTCCTCGTGCAGGCCAACATCGATACAGGCAGAGGCAATGTCAGGAGCGCTGAAACCGTCAAGCTTGTGGATGTAGTCCATCACCTTGCTCTTGTCCGCCTTGGCGGCGGTGAACAGAAGAAGGTTCTGCAGGTTCTGGTTGTCGCTGAAGGGAGACGGCTCCAGGACGATCTTCTCGAGAAGCTCAATGAGCTCGAGAGGAAGGTCGTTGGCCAGCAAGGCAGCGACAGCCTCGGAGACCTTAGCGGGATCAGTCGACTCGGGAACGGCAGTGGCGATGACCTGGTCGACCACGGAACGGCGGTGGATGTTGTTCTCGCTCAGAACGAAGCCCCACAGCTCCCTGTCGGCCCTCTCAAGGAGGTACCGAGCCTGGGCGCGGTACATGGAGTTCTCGTTGGTGATGTTGATGAGCTCCAGGTCGTTCTGGCCCTTTGAGTAGGCGATGAAAGCCAGATTGGGGTCACGCTTCTCGCAGTATTTACCGACAGTGAGAGAGTCGTACTGATCGTTCTCCTTGAGGAACTTCTCAGGGTTGTTGTTCGAGTCGATGTAAATTTTGGCCAGAGCGTTGTAAACGGCCTGCTGAGCCATGCCCGCAGAGAGCATCTGCTCCAGGAAAGGAAGGAGAAGCTTAAGGCGGTTGCGAGACTCGACTTCCTGAACGAGATCATCGATGGGAATCGACTGGGCATTTACGGTCGTGAGGAGGTTCTTGATGATGCCCTCATCGCAGTCAACGTCGAGAAGACCGCCAACGACGGCAGGAGTCCTGGACGGATTCACCCTCTGGACGTAAGTCTCGATAGACTGGAACTGCTGGTTCTGGTACAGGTACAGAACGAGATCGTGAACAAAGTTGAAGCGATCGCAGACAATGATAAGAGGAAGCTGCTCTTGCAGCTTGGCTTCCTTGAGGAAGTTCTTGACCTTCTCGGCGTTGTACACGTTGTTGTCGCGGCAGATGCGCTCAACCTCGTTGAACTGGCCCATCTTGGTGGCAGCCTCGATGTACTTGAAGACGACATCCGGCTCCTCGGAAAGGTTGACAATGCTGCCAAGGTAGTAGAACAGGCCCTCGGCCGTCTTGTACTTTTCGAACAGGTCAATGATGCGGACGGCACCGAGGAGATCGCTGTACTTGGTGGCGACAGTGACCACGGCCTGCAGATTCTGGCGAATGTTGTGCTTCATCATGGCATCCAGGCAGTCAAGCGATTGCTCGACAGAGAGCTTGCCAAAGAAGCCAGTCAGCCAGTCCAGGTTGAAGTTGGGGGTGCCAGCAATGTTGACAATAACGCGCTTGACAGCCTCAGGATCCTCGTAGAGCTCCAGGGCCTTCTGGGACAGGCCGGCCTGTTCGCAAAGGGTAGCAATGCGCTGCTTATCGAAATGCGAGAACATGTCGTTGCCCAGGATGGCATCTGCGACCTGGGGAGCGTTCATCAAGTTCATCTCCAGGAGGCGAGTCTGCAGCTGGCCTTGCTCGGGCTGGTTGTCCTTCAGAGCGTCAAGTAGGAAGGCCGTCGCCTGCTGGATCATGCCCTGAGACTGGAAGATGTCAACGACCCGTGAAATGTCGACCAGGGATCCGCCCTCGTTGTTGGCAAGGGCAGTCGCAAACTCGGCACCCTTCTCCGGGTTGACGCGAACCATGTGCTGGAGAAGCTGGACGTAGTCCGGCTGGTAACCCGCCTGGTTGGAGTACGGGATGATCTTGTCGAACTGGCCAGTCTCGGCGAAGCCAGCAACGACCTTGTGAGGAACATTGGCTTTCAGGTAGACCTGAAGCGCCGCATTGATGTCATGAGGGCGGACCAGATCACCAAGCCTCTCGGAGCAGTGAAGCTTGTCCTCCTTCATCCACTTCTCGAGGAGGTTCATCCTGTTCTGCGCAAGAACAGGTTGAGCCAGCTCGATGGACTCGTGCTCATTCAGCGTGCCCTTGTCGAGCAACATGCCGAAGTATTGCAGAATGTGAGACATCTGGCCAGGCTGAGCCGGAAGGCGCTTAAATTTCTCGATCGTCTCGGCCGTCCTCAGGAAGCCGCGAGGGGAGTTGGCGGCGATCTTTGCGGCCTCCATGTAGCTGCCGCTGTTGAAGAGCTGCTCAAACTGCCGAGCGTACAGGTTGTCAGCACCGGGGAGGCCGGCTCGTGATGCCATCTTGATTGCGATCTCGGTATTGGCGGGATTCTGCAGGAGGTACTGGACAATGTTGGCGTCGTCGATGGTGACATAGAGAACCTGACCCTTGCGGTTGATGCCAACGATACCGGAGGAGTTGTTGTCGGCGCAGGTGGTGAAGATGGTATCGCTGGAGATGCGGTTCATGAAGATGCAAGAACCGGTCTCGAGATCGTACACGTGAATGAAGCCGTACTTAGTGACCATGAAGATGGCACCATACTTCTGCGAGACCTGCATGGCGACAGGGAAGTCGTTGGTGGCTTCGGGAGGGAAGTAGACGTCGACGGCCTTCTTCTGGAACACGGGGTTGGATTCGGGGTGGTCGACCTCGACGACGTGGAGCTTGGCTCCAGTTGCTGTCCTGACCGAGAAGGTGAAGAGCTTAGTGTCGGCGGGAGCTCCCTCGAGACGAAGAGTTCCGAAAGCAGCGGCGTGGCCCTCGATGGCCTGGCTGATGCCGCGGTCCTTCGAGTAGAGCTGCATGGCACCAACGATGCGACCCTCGCGCTGGGAAATTCCGACCACAACCATCCACTTGCCGTCCACATTAGTGCGGTAGTTGATGATTTGGCAGCCCTGGAAACTGGTTAGCACGGTCGCCCTCGAGCGACAGCCCGCACAACACGGGCAAGATGGAAGTGAGCGCGTACCGAAAGGTTGGCGTTGCGTTCGAACACCTTTACGGGTGACGCCTGACTCGCGTCGAAGATGTCCCAGTGGTACACGGAGGTGTCTGTAACAAGACCCAGAGTGGTCTCACCAATCCACTTCCAGTACTGGACATCCTCGTTCATTGTGGCCGACTTCAGCTTTTGCTTCTGTTCGAGATCGAAGATCTGGAGGGTTCTCGACTGTGCCTTGAGGGCGATGACCTGGCGATTCCAGTGCATAATGGCACTGTCGGCCTTGATAGGGCGCCGAGTGACATTGTTGCCGTTCTTCAGGTCGACGATGACAACTTCTGGGGAGCCGCCGCTCTTCTGTTCTCGGATGCACACGTACGAGTCGGACTCAAGTGTCTACGAAGCACCTCAGGTTAGTACGACCACAGCTTCAGAGGTAAGAAGACCATCCGGGCAGCCTTACGCAAGAGTTGAAGGTGATGGAGCCATCTTCGACGCCGAGGCTCTTGAGCTGAACGAGCTCCTCGAATCGGATAGGAAGCTGCGCCATGACGGCGTTTGATGATATGCGCCTTCCACAGAGGACTGAACAGCCGCAGTCGAATTGACGGGAATCGAATTATCGTCCGGGGGTGATGGAGATCTGGCGAATCTCGTTGGGCGTGGTTGTAGCTCCGGGAGGATAAAAGGAGAGCTTTCGCGATCCGGCCCAAACCGCGAGCTGGGCAATTAATAAAATGAAGGCAAGCCGCAGGGAGTGTGAAATAACAGTCGTAGTTTCGCGATGGGATGCACCTCGCAGAGATGGCAATCTGGGAGGGCAAGTTGGAGGTGCGCGGTAATAAGAGTTGATGGGAGTTGTGGTTTGTTTGGGAGATGAACTGGGAAGCCACCATGCGAGAGGATACGTAAGGCAAGCAAGGCACGAAAGTGCGTTACCTGTTCCTTCCTTCGCGACCTGCAAGGTAGCTAGCAGGCAGGTACGTACCTCGCGCAACCAATTGGGCCTAGTGCTGCTTGACCGGGGGTGGACCGTGCATTACACGTGATCCCCCTGCCCCTTTTTGCTACAGATACGAGTGGGCCCAACAAGTCTGGAAGGGAAGCTGACGCTGATGTTTGAGTTTAAGAAGAATGTATGCTTCGTATAAGAGGGTGAAGTTTGACCTTTCTAGAAGCTACGTTGGGTTTGAATGTATCGTGGGCGTCCGTCTTTGCGCCATGCAAATCGCAGAAGCAACACCGCTTCGGCGCCCCAGCCAGTTTACCCCTTCCCTAGAAACAACACCCCGTTCCTCTGGAAGGATGAGGCGATGACCATCTCATATGGTGAAGTGGCTAGGCAGTCCCAGCGGCTTGGTGAGGGGATCCTCGTATATGACGAGATCCATGTAGCTCGGCAGGCTCATCATCTGCTTTGCGGATGAAGCTCATGAGACGTCAGCAGCAGCCCTGGGGAAGGGGTTTGCAAAGTCGCAGCTCACCCGTGGGGATTTTGTTCACTCTCTTGGATCTGGCAATGACCTCCCGGATCTCGGTAACTACCTGGTCGAGATAGAATTTGCTGCGAGTGAGGAGATCATCGTAGTGGTGCAGCATATTGGCGAAGTCGTCGACTGTCATATTGAAGTACCGAGCGGCGCTTGAACCACATATCTCGATCCCCTTCACATTCTTCATGCCAGCGCAAAGAAAAGGCCTGACCCCAGCGGCAGCGAAGATTGAACGGAGAGGTCTGACGATGGCCGGGCTGCCCATCGAGCAGACCTTGTCGATGTGCGTCTCCAGAAGGGCGACGCGGCTCGTGGAGAGCAACTGCCGGACCTCGAGCTCGATGAAGTCAGCAAAATTCTTGGAATTCTTCATCTGCAGGTTGTGGGCGAGACGAAGTGCATCAATGCAATTGGTAAGATGCGTGGAAGTCTGCTCCACGGTCGTATAAGGCAGCTTGGGGAACGCTCCGACCATGAGGAAAGCAATGATGTGGCCGAAGTCCGCGCCGTTCCACTCTGGGAGAAAGGCGATGTCTTCGGCATTTTCGAAGAACGCGAAGTTGCTCTTCAGGAAGTGTGCTGGGAATGAGATGGAGACATGCTCGGAGAAATGGTCGCCAAAGACAACTATGAGATTGCCATCTCGAACTGGAATAACCGGGAACCAGGCACTACAGCCATCGTCAGTAGTGTGTTGTCTTTTCAGTTTGAGATGAAACCCACGTGAGCCACTCTATCGAGCCAACGGCGGCGGAGGGGATGTATCCGGGAGCAGACTGGATACATCGTCAGTTGGTGAAATGCGAGAGGAAGATGTAGATGCCGTACAGAAAGCTGGACTTGGTCAAGCCGTATCTCGACTGAGTTGGAGCTATCCATCTTCTTGGGGTTGTGCCTCGTAGCAGGTCGGCTCACTTGCAAAGGAGTGCCCCAGCCGGACAAAGACGAGCCTCCTGGTGATCTGCTCAAGAATGTTAGTTCTTGGTTGAGAGTGGCAGGTGCAAGATCGCCAGGAGGCCCCAAGGAGAGCTGCTCGACGACTCACGATGGCCGAGTACCTCGCATCAACTGGAGCACAGTTGAAGAAGCGGGTCGACTCGCTGCACCCACGATCAGCCCCGTGTCATATGACATGCTCGGCGTCCAGGCGAGGCAAGACCAGGTAGGAAAAGCAGGACAGTGCGGGAGGGAGTCAAGCAAAATGGCAAGGTCAAGACATGAGGATTTGGACGCAGTGTATTCAACATTTCTGTTCCCCGGAAGGGTAACATGAACACGCCTAGGAAACGTCAACTCCCTGCTCTGTATGCATTTGCCACGGGTCCCCGCCTTCGCCAGACCTCCGAGCCGAAGCAGTCCCGATCACATCAGCAACCTCCAAGCACCGAGCAGGAGCGCCGCGAAGCCGGTGCATACACCCATCAGCCACTGCAGGGTCTGGAACTTGACCTGCTCCAGCTTCTCCCGCAGAGCGGCCACCTCCTGCTCAATCTTTGTCTCGGTCTCCTTGATCTTCAGCTCTTGCCCGACGGCCTCCTCGCGGATCCGGCCCTTCTCGAGGTTCAGGTCCAGCCGCACGCTGGCCTGGGTGCGTCCGATCTCGTCCCGCAGCCGGCTGCTCAGCTTGGCAATCTCGTTGCTCAGGCGCTCATGCGAGGCGCGAGTGGTGTTGGACTCGGTGCTGTCTGCGGAGAGCAGCTCGGAGCGGAGCTTGGCAAAGTCCACCTTCTGGGTATAGGTCGCTTTCGCGGCGTCTTCACGGAGGACCATGGTGCGGGTGAGGTTTTGGATGCTGCGCAGGGTCAGATCATGGCTGTGATAGAAGCCTGCGTGGGGTCGTACCTTTCTTCAATGACATCATTGAGAACCTTCATCATGGCCGCCGCCTGTTCCTCCGTGAAGCCCTCACCCTTGAGGCGCTGTACGAACTTCAGGGTATCGAAGTGATGATCTCGCTGCCGCCTAGGAGTCGTGTGGAATGCCCTCCTAGTCGCCGGACTCTGCAGAAGCGAGGTATGTGTCTTGTTCGAGTTCTTTGTTCCGCATCGTGTAATGCTTCTTGAAGTGTGAAAAGACTTGGCTTCCCGTCTGTCATGCTTCCCAGTATCGAAGCTCAAGGGTCGGGCGAAAGACCGCGTCGCAGGTCCAGTCCAGCTGAGCCGCGGCAGCAAGAACTTGGGAAGACCCTCGACAGCTCGGACAGTTTGCGAGGCCATGGTGCTGGGAGTTCGTTTGATCAAAAGCTGACGTGTATGTCGCAGGGACACCAATACTGAACATCAAGAGATCCTCGGCCGCTGATGGTGGACCCGGTCCAGGGCCCGATAGCGATGTCGTCGCGCATGATCCACCTCGGAAGCCCGACCCGACGCGGTCTCAAGCCCGACATTGAGCCGGATAAGGTCACGTGCACCGATTGGGCGGGGGGTCTGCGGCGCCTACTAAAATTTCCATCGCGAACCTGCGTTTGGTCTGGTTTCCTCTTCTCTTCTTCATTCAAAATATTGAACAACGCAAATTTCACATTCAGATCGCCATACCATTTGATGCGAGGTTCGCTTCGGCAGAGCCCAAGACCATTGAAACCTGGAGATATAGGATGGAGAGGAAATCGAACAATCTTGGGTGCGGTGCTTCTCTGCCTTTGGCAGATGAGGAGGATCGCAATGATTGAGCGGACATACTTGACACTGCTTCGCAACGGCTTGTGCTTCGACTATGACCTGGTGACCAACCTATCTGCTAGTATATCTGTAACGATCGACGCTCGCTAAAGATGCTCGAGCAGATACATGCTCGTGAGGCTGCCGTGCGACAACTCCTCTTGGAGAGACTTCGTATGCACCTCATGCACAGCAACGCGTTGCTGTCTTGCCGTCAACTTTCGTTGCGACCCGGACTTGAATCGCTCATTTATTCCTCCCTTCAATGCATCGGATCATGGCACTTCTGTCACTCCAGCTTCAAGCTGTCGGATTAAGGCCAGAAGTCCACATGTTACCAGGCAACATCATATGCACCGAACAAGCAAACCCGGAAAATCTGAGCTTTCATTGAACTCGTGAACGAGGCAGACTTGTCTTCAAGTCCAATCCCCATGGCACCCGCCAAGCTCCACGTCCCGCGACCCGCGAGAGGCGCGCAGAAACCCGAAGCCCGGCATCGCCAAACCACTAAATTTACATGTTGAATGGGTCGCCCGGCCACTCCAGAAAAACAGCCGGCGCCGCTGTATATGCTAAATGAAGAAATATATCCAGAATGCGTCAAGTCGTACAGGGGGTCTTCCGGACCCTCGTCCGTCCATCCACATCCGGCTATTCGAATCGAAGGAAGGGATCGTCTCAGGCGGTGTCCCGACAGGTTTTGATGGTATTTTGAAATCTGGTGGTGTTTTCGAGTTCCCGGTCAAGGAGAGAGAGAAAGGCAGCAGAGATGTTCGTTTTTCCGTGTTTTTTCGTTTCCGTGCAGTGTTGCAGATTCTCCCTTTGCTCTACAGCGCAGCAAGTGGGTTGCGGATGGCCATGGCCTCGGGCTCGTGCCGCGGCATCCTGGTGGTTCGAGGAAGTTTGGATTCTGCAGAGAAGGGGAGGGTCAGTCAGCTTCGAACGCACACTCGGAACAGGACTGGGCTCGGGACACGTACTACTCCTCGAGGATGGAGCGGGCGACCTGCTCGACGATCTCAAGCTCGCTCCTGGCCTTGTGGCAAGCCTGGCCGGGCTTGAGGCAGCTGGTCCTCTGGCGGCGCTCGAGAGCCTCGGCCTCGGTCTCGCGCTTCTTGTGGCAGGCCTGGCCGGGCTTGGGGCAGCTGGTGGTCTGGCGGCGCTCGAACTCGGCCTCCTCGGCGTCACGGGCCTCGATGACCTCGATGACGGCCTCAGCAGCGCGCTTGGTCATGTGGCATGGGGCACCGGCGAGGTTGCAGCTGCTGCGAGCGTCGAGGGCCATGCGCTTGGCCTTGTGGCAAGCCTGGCCGGGCTTGAGGCAGCTGGTCTTCTGGCGGCGCTCAAGAGCCTCGGCCTCGGTCTCGGCCTCGGGCTCACGCTTGGCCTTGTGGCAGGCCTGGCCGGGCTTGAGGCAGCTGGTCCTCTGGCGGCGCTCGAGATCGGCCGGGGAGAAGCGGCGCTCCAGGGAGAGCTCGTGGAGGAAGCCATCATCTTGGGAGCCGGCGAGGGCGAGGGCGAGGGCCTCAGCGTTGCGCTTGGCCTGGTGGCAAGGGCCTCCGAGATCACGGCAGAAGGGCATGGCTTCGGCATCGCGGGCAGTGAGCTGTTCGACCTCCTCGTCGGCGATGGCGGAGGCGAAAGCCTCGGCGGCGCGCTTGGCAACGTCGCAAGGGGCACCGGGGGCGAAGCAGACGGCGTCAGCTATCGATCTGTCAGCAAGCAGCCCAGGGCATTGATCCATGCTTCCTCTGGGAGCAGCACAGCGTGTATCACTTACGGGCAGCCTCGGGGAGGGCGACGGCGTTGACGGCCGCAACGGCGACGGCGATGGTGGCGATGAACTTCATGTTGAAGGCGGGAAGTGGTTTCGGTCGAAAAGAGTAGGACTCGTTGGGTTCAAGTGTCTGAGCGAGTGAGTGACTTGAGTTGCTTGTCGTGGAGATATGTCTGGCTGTGAAGGCTGTGGATGATTGTGTTGTCTGATCTCCGAGGAACGAGTGAAGAGCAGGAATAAGATATACTACGGAAGAGGCAAGAACAGTCTGCTTTATAGATTATCGTCTCTTTATTGAAGTCGTTCAGACTCGATATACGTCAATAACCTGTGGGTTGGGGCCATGAGACTGCTGCCCATGCCCCAATAGCCTATTGTGCAGCCAGAGTCCAGACTGGGCCTCGCGCCACCACTCTCACCGGCATCAAGGGTGCATCAAAGATCGTGTACAAGGTCAAGGCCTTCAGGGACGACATGTGACTGTTCTCTCCAAGGAACTGTGATAGACGAAAGACGTCCCGAGTAAGCCGGCGCCGTAGCACATCGAGAGGGATGGGGGTTCAACTGGGTGGCGGCGGTCTATTGAGCCCTTATTCAGGTAATTGATCTGATGGAACCCATATCCTTTGGCGGCCAAAACGACTGGCATTAGACAAAGAATCCGAGGCCATCTCGCATCTTTTCTCTCGGTTTCTCTTGCGGTTCAATGGTATCCACGGATGGGTGGTTCCCACAAGGGGGCTTCGAGCCAGGACTCGAGGCGCATGCCCAGCACCAGACTCGCCTTGTACGACGTTGAGCCAGATTAGAAACATTCTAGAACTCCTACTTGAGACTGCTGCATCAGATGCGTCTTCTCAGGGTTCGACTGGGGGTGATTGAGCTCATTGGCTGGTAGGCCTATTGAGCCCCCCGGGAGAGGCCTTATTCAGACCCAAAAAGGGGTAAAAGGGGCTGAACTGCCGGCGCCCCTACAAACGGCCCTATACACACTAGAGGATGTTCTCTCATTGACGTAAAACGGAATCTGCCACCCTGCTCAGCTTATGGCTTTGATTAAGTTCAACACCGAGGTCACTTTGAACCCTGACTCGGCCCATGTTGTATTTGGCCCCAGCGTATGGCTGAACCCTGCATATGCCGTCGAGAACCCTGGAACCAAGATCCTCGAGAAGTGGCCAAGCACTCGATGTGCGGTACTTGAGGTACCGAGACAACAAGCTTGGCCACTGATCCTCACCGAGGTGTGGTGCACATGCAGGCGAGCCAACGCAGCGCATGTCTATTTCGATCCTGGAGCAAGCCTCGAGTGAAGTGTGGCTAACACCATAGAAGGCGACAACCGCCTGACGTCTCGAGGGTGGGCTCCAGACATGAGACTTCTCATAGGGGCCGCCTACGTCCGAGGGGGTTACCTGCTCCCAAGCCTATGCCATCCGATGGTTGACCTGAAAGAGAGTGCGACGGAGCGGCAGCCGGTGCAACTGTCAACGAGACCGGCGAGCACATCAACGGCCTAGGAGAACCTTGCATAGACATCAGGGTTGGCGGCAACTAGGGCCAGCCCGCCGTTGCTGGGTGGCTTTCGATTAGCGGACTGTCTCCTTGTCTCATCCCCGTAGCCATTCACACGACGCTCTTCGATATCAGGACGGCAAGGACGGGAAGCCATTCAGCACTATTCGGGATCCAAAGCGGCTTGCTTGTTGTCATGTCGGATCTCGGCTTTCACAAGGACGTAAAACTACATACGCCTCCAAAGCCCCTCGTCCCGGCTACCTGGGTTGTTGACACGGCGGCCTGAGCAGGCCTGACACTGACCGATCCTGACATGATTCGGGGACCATCCCGGTCACATTACTCCCCGTGAGAGCCACCGTGCGCGCTGCCGGCCAGCCCAGCCCTCGGATCCCAGTCCGCGTCGACCTGGTCGAGGAGGTTGAGATGTTGAACCCCCTCAGCGGCCAGGATCTCATCCAGCGCCACCAACTTGTAGCTCGCCTCCTCGCTGGCCCCTCCTCCCGGCAACTCGTTCGAGTCGTCATGGACGACGAGAAGGCCCCTCGGGAACTCCGGTCCCAGATTGACACCGACGGCCGCGAGGCCATCCGTGTTCGTCACGTGGTCAATCTGCCCGTCTGCCGTGTCGGTGACCGTGAACGTCAGCACGTACTCGTGGGGATGTGCCCTGCGGTATACGTTGTATGCGCTGACGCCCTGGCAGGACACCAGGATATACCCGTCGTCCTTGGTCGCGCCCTGCACCAGCGTCACGCCCTCGACGTCTCCCCAAAGGCGGCCGTCGCCGACATATGCCACGCGGTAGCCGTCGTTGCTGCCGTCGGGCTCGGCGTCGTACCTCCACAGCGCGGAAGGTTCCTCGCCGAGAATGAGCCAGCCGTTATCCTCGTCCGTCACGCAGCCCTCGACCTGGCCACCCGAGCCACCGACAAATTCCCTGACGAGGGTCGTTTGAAGCGTGCCGTTGGAGGAGGCGGTGAGCTCATACTGCATGTATCGTGCGGACTTCTCGTTCACGAAGAGATATTGCTTCCCGGTCTTCTTGGATCGGTAGACGCAGGAGCCGTACAGCTCGTCCTCGACGTCGGAAGGCTGGATGCCACCGGGAATATCCTGAAGAACGCCCTCGGAGGTCATCTCGAACATGCTACAATCTGTCAGAAACGCATAAATCAACGGGGGACCCTTCTACTGCCGTACCAGAGGGTGTTGTCGGCGCGGCACGCCGCGTAGGCAAGGTCGACCGTCCTGTTGCCCGCCTGGAAGCTGTAGATCATGTCGACGTTGTTCGGCTGTGCGGCGGGATGAACCTGAAGTAGCTGGCCGGTGAGGTCGAACACACCAAGCCCAGCGCCCGACTGCGATTTGGTAGTCGTGACGATGCGAGACGCCTCCCGCGCAATAGGGGATATCCAGATAGCCGGATCGTCGCCGTCGACACCGTTGGCCTCTGTCTCGTACTTTGGTTCGACGAGTAAGAAGGCGCAGTGAAGACCGCCCCAGCCTGCCTCGCATTTGCAGAGGTTCGGGCCAACGCAAGTGCCGTGGCCAGAGCAGTCATCCTCGCAAGTGATCTCTTCACACCTTTCACCTGCAGAGCCTGCGAAGCAGTCGCAAGTACTTGTCTTGGACGAGTAGAAACCCTGGCGAGAGCATTCATCGCTGATCGGGCTGCGCTTGCGGCAACTGGTAAGCTCACGGGGGTCGTATTCCGCGTTGGGCTCCAGGTTCAGTTCCTGCAGAACACCCTCGAGCGAGCTGAAGCCGAAGCCTTCAAAGTCATCTGCTTCAGCAGCATATGCCAGGACGCCAGAAGGGTACAGAGAAGTCGCAGCCTGAAACAGACTGAGGGCTTCCACCTCGATGTCCTCGAGGCCAGCCAGCTCGAGGGTACCGACCAAGTTCCAGGGATATTCGTAGACGGAGACGACATTCTCGAGGGCGACGAATAGATAGTCATTGGCGGACCCCTTCGAATGGTAAACGGCAACGCCAGTCAAAGTATCGTCGGCTTTGCCCACGACCGCAAGCTCCGGTGCTTTTGTAGACTCTGTCACGTCGAAAGAGTACAGTTCCTCGCCATCATCAGGGGTCAGGAACAGCTTGGCATGGGTCTGCGAGACGGCGCATCCGGCAAACTCCATGGGAACATCAAATCTCTGGATCTGTCGGGCAGCAATGTCAGTACCTTCGCTTTTTCACAAAGGCCAAAGGGGTGCCATACCTCCACAAACTCCACAGAGTCGTCTTTCTCGCGCATCAACAGTTGAAAGCCTTCATGTTTGCCAAAAACGTAAATGTAATTGTTCGCGCTCTGACTCTTCCACGTGCAGATTGCCGACCAGTCACCCAGAGCACTGAACTCAGCTCCCTCGACCTTCTCGGCCCCTGGCAGCTGATAGGCGCTCATGACTGAGGTTGTCTGGGGGATGGAGATCAAGTAGTCCTTGCCGCCGACATCGTATACCGTGGCCAGGAGCTTGGTGCGGCCAGTGTATTGGCTTTTAAGAGCATCTAGGGGCGAGTCGCCGTTGATGTCCCAGATGTGGAAGCCTCCGGTTGCCGTGCCTCCATCGTTGGTGACGAGTAGCGGGCTGGGGTCCGAGTAGTACACAGCTGTCCAGTCGGACGCGATGGTGCCAGATGTGTATGCGGTGACATTGAGCTCAAGTTCGGGAGCAGCAGAGACGATCAAGGGCTGCAGAAGGGCAACAGCCGCACCGGCCGCGACAGCCAGAGATTTGGTGCTCATGCTGGGTTGTTCAAGCTGCCGTGTGGGTGCGTGACAGACCAGAGACGGCCACGATGCCGCCTGTAGGAGGGGCACGCATTTAAAGGGCGGCCGTGAAAGCATGAGCAGAAGATCATCGGCCGACTAAGGTACTCTCAGCGTCATTTGAGGACTGTGCGTCAATGGCCGAGTCGTGTATCCATGTTGGACGGGGATTGCCCCTCGATCAGTTCAAGCTGTGCCTCCGCTGCAGATCCCTGGACGGAATATGCAGGTCGCTGTCGTGAGTATGAGAATTGGCGCAAAGAGTGCCCTGCACCTGCATTGGCGTACTAGAGGCAAGGATAGAAGTTGATGGGCGTGCTGAATCTGGTGATGTCGATTGGAGGGAGCGACGTGGGAGCTGGCGAGAACAAACGCGGCCGGAAGGCTTCTAGAACATGGCCCCCTGATCCCTGCCCTACTACCTCATCCCTGGATGTTACCCCACGTGCCGAGAGACGGCGCCACCAGGGGCCCAAGCTCGACAGACATGCGCTCAATATCCTCCCCGCCTTCGGCTCGACAGTCCGAATCTGGTGGTTTCGTACAACTTGCTTTACTTAATATCACGCATGCACATCCCGCCGAAGAAATGCAAATGTGAGGGAAACCCCATTTCATCCTCATTAACCAATAATCTCCGCTATAGTCTCCCGGATCATGCTGCCATCTACGAGCTTTTCCTACTTGAACCGTGTCGGCAGGCTGAGTCTACCAGCAACACCGCCCTGCTCCTCTGCGGCATCCATGTACAAGTCGATCAAGCAGCCTGCAGACCAAGCTTGCGTCGGAGACTGGGGCACACATTAGCCACGTCACACGCAGATCTCGAGAGGGGGAACCAAACTTACCGAGTCGCCACAGTACTCGCCGTTCTTCTGCGTCAGCTCTTGCAAGCCTGCCCACACGCTCTCCTCGATCATCTTCTTGCATCCTGTCAGTCTTCGGGTGACTTGCTGGAATGCCTCTGTCCTGCCCTCGTCCGAGTCGCGTCTCTTGAGATCGAACTTGAGAAGCGCGCGTAGGAAGAAGCCAGTCGGCCACAGCCACTCCGGACCTTGATGGTAGTTGCGGCCCTTGGAAGTCGCAAAATCATCGCTGTCCTCGCTGTTGATGTAGTACGGCCGGTAGTTCAGATCTGCTGGGTCAAGGGTCGCCATGCCCGTGGGACCACGAAGGGCCGAGTCGGCCAGGCTGAGCGCTTGCAGCGCATGCTCAGGGTCGAATAGCTCCGGGGCAACTGTCATGGCGATGGGGAAGTTGGCCCGCAGCTGATAGTCCTCATATTCCTTGCCCGATCGGTAGAGATCCTTGTACATACCACGACGGTTGACGATGGCGGGGTTGACGTCGTACTTCTTGTCCTCGTCGGCCGACAAGGGGACAAAGTAGCAGCGCTCAAAGTTGGCCTTGATGAGCCCTGCCCAGTCCTCCAGGGTAATCGACGAATCGTCGGCCTTTTTGACAGACTTGTACTGGTACTTGCCCTCGGCGGAAAGTTTGGTGAGCCACGACAGCGTGCTGTAGAGCAGGCCGGTAATCTCGACGGCGGCGCCATCACGTGGAGTGCCCGGGACGCCCTTTGACCCAGCACGGGTGCTTTCGCCCATCTTGTCCATCCAAGTGCCGCAGTTGTGTTGGTTCCCGCCGAACACGATGCCGTTCTCCCAATCGACCTTGATATCGATGTTGAAGCCCTCGTCGCTCATTTGCATGTCGATCGATGGGCCAGCGTTGGCCTCGCGGTAAGACATGCCCGTGGCGTGACGCTGCAGAGCTTCTTGGATGATGTCTTCAATGGTGCTCTCTGTCGAGTACGCACGGGGATCCTCTGTTGCGAACCAAGTATCATCGTAGGGCAAGAAACGGCGCTTCACCTTTGCTTTGAGCAGACCGACGCCCTCTGGAGCGTACTTTGTGTAGTCCTGGATGCACTGCAAGAAGAACCAAATCGAATCTCTGGAGTTGTAGCGAGGTGCGTTGCCACTGCTGAGCAAGTTGGGAATTTGACCGTGCTTCAACACGCTGGCAAAGGCGAGGATGTGTTCCTTGGCTTCATCGAAGCGACCGGTGCCCAAGAACAGGCCACGCAGGGAGATGAACACGTCGCGGCCCCAGCATCTGGCCCATTCAACAGCAAAGTGAGGAAGACCTGCTGCCAGAGAGGGAACAAGAGTGGTGGGATAGAGAGAGGCCGACTTCACCAGGCCCGTCTGCTGTATGCTGACCATGGCAAGGCTTTGCAGGAACCATTGCCCCTGCTGGACATTCTCGCTCATGAGCTCGATGCCACGATCCCATGCCGCCATGTACGCTGTTCTCAGGACGAGACCGAAGTAGCGTGGTAGCAGGAAGCTGGGGATCTGGCGGAGGGCATCAAAGCGCTCCTTGAACCAAACTGCTGGTTTGCCGAGGTTCTCGTAGCCAGGCTTGCTTGAGATGCGCTCGATTCTGCCAACGATGTAGTCCAAAGCCCATTGCCCGTCACGCAGATGCTGGCACAACGGGTGGGCAAGGTCATTCTCAGGAATGATATTTTTCAGCAGGCTCCACCATCCCTGAAGACCGGCATAGACCAGCTTGCCATAGCCGGGGATGTCGTAGCAGCCATCTTGACCTTCGCTGCCATCCCTCTCCTCGGCATCGCACTTGTACAGGAGGAAGTTGAGGTCAACGAGGCTGAGCTCAGCAAATGCTTTTCGGGCCCCCGAGGTGACGTAGTTGTCCAGACCTGCCGAGTGCTCGGCAGCCGGAATCCAGGTCTCGAAGAGCGCAATGCTTCCGGGCGGGAACTTGTCACGAACTGAAATGACCGTCTCGTCACCCTTCTGTTCCATGCGAATCCCTGGGACGTCAATGACCCGGCTGGGCAGACCTCGCAAGAACTTCTTGTCCTCGAGGGCTTCCTTTGTGGCCTCCTCACTCGCGTCAACTTCCAGCATCCAGCTACCGAGATGGCGAGCCCTTGTGCCGGTGAGATGAACCGCATTGAAGGCTCCGTTGCCGTTGCCATATCCAGGGAAGGCAGTATGAGCAATGAGGAAGTAGCCCTTCCTGGATTCGGGGTGAACACGATGGACGGTAATGTACTGGTCCTCGTGGTGGATGTGCGTTTCGTCATAGCCATCCTTGCCCATGAGGGTGTGAATCTGGTTCAAGAGCTTCTTGATGCCGCCGATGCCATTCTTGCCGCCGCCCACCTTGACGGACTTGTTCGATGACTCTGAAGTGTACAGCCTTGTCTCGTTGACCAGGTCAACCAGTTTGGGGTAGATCTCGTCGTAGCCCATGACGCTTCCAGTGGCGCTAGCACACATATTGACCAGAGCAGCGTTGGGAAGTGTGTCGCGAGCATCCCTCTTCTGCGCAGGCGTCTCGTTGTCGTGTGTGCAATCCATGAACAGCGCCTGTACTGGAACAGGCTTGATTCTGCGGATGATTTCACGCGACGAGGAGCTGCCGTTGGTCAGCTCCGTAGGCGATCGAGCCGGACTATTGGGTGATCTAGAGTCCGCCTTAGATAGCTCATCAACCTCGAAGCTGCCGATGGGCCTGCCTCCATGCTTGTGGACGAGTCTGCTGAGCTCGCCCGTGCTCCATGCCTGCATCGCCTCGCGAATGAGGGAGCTGAGGCCTAGCCTCTTGACGAAAACATAGTCCATTTCCTCGGATCCCGTGAAAAGCTCGGCTACGACGTAAAGATCGGGTCGAACGCGGCGAGCCTCATCAAGGATGTACTCCGCCACATGCAGGGGCGTCGAATGGCAGTTGTCGATGCGGAAGCCTGCAAAATACTTGGCAAGCATTCTAGCATGTTTGGTCATGTAGTCCCACAGGAAGGGGCTGTCCTCGGGACCACTGCCGTACCGGAGCTTGACGCAGTCACCCCAGACGATGACTTCTCGGCGAAGGTAGACGCGGGACGAAGGTCCGGCATTGTCGACGAGAGCATTGCCTGCCCAGACCCAGCCATTGTTGGCCAGGACCATCTCCTCCTTCTTGAGTTTGGCGGTCGTCTCATTTTGGGGCAGTCGGGTGAAGTATGTCTCAATGAGAGGGTTCTGGTCGGTGATCTTGCCCTGCTTGGGGCCGTGTTCGTCGATGCGACAGTACTTGATTCGGTTGAAGAGCTGGTCCAAGATGACATCGCTCTCTGCGTCGTACTCCTTGTAGAAGGGCATGTTCACCTCGTCAAGAATTGAGATCATCTTGGTAGTGGCCGCAGACTTGTCCGGAGTTGGGCCTGTCTCGCCATCGTACCGACCGAAAATGGCGGAGAGAAGTCCTGCAGCGACACCAGGGTTGATTCTTCTCCGGAAACGCTCACCGAGGCGGTCGTTGTTGAGCAGGCCGTTCTTCACCAGGTACTGCGCCTGCTCCTTCTGTGGCGCTTCCTTCAAGCCAAGAATGCCACCGGCGCCAACGGCGCCTTCGGGGAAGTCGACCTTGCCAGCAACCCAGGCGTCAACAGCTGCCTCGACATCGCGGTCGACATCGATAGCATAGTACTCCCAAAGACGAATTTCAGCCAATACGTTCTTCTTGATGGCTTCCATGATCTTCAGCAAGTCGTCATCGGTCTTGAGGTCTGTCGGCAGGCCGAGCTTGGCCAAGTTCGAGCTCAATTCCAATAGCTTCTCCTCGAGAACCCAGGCAGATTCAAGCCATGGGGCGGTAATCAGGTTGTAGCCAGAGTCGGGGTGGTCCTGCAGCCATTTGCTGTTGTGGGCGGTGTGGTTGAGCACGATGTCCGTCAGGCTCAGCAAGGAGTGGTTCTTCTCGAGACTGTCAACCATACCCTGAACGTCTTTCTCCCCGTTGGGGAAGCACTCCGGATCCCAACCCAGCTGATCGTACAGGCTGTACGGCGAATTGGAAGCACCGCGCACTTGCAGGGGTGTGAAGTGAATCATGTTGTATCCCCTCTCACTGATGCCGCGGAGGTGGCTCTCCCAGTCGTGAGGGTACTTGCCCATGAACTTGCTGATGACGGAGAATATGGACAGCGCAGGCAAAGGCAGGGGCCGCCCATCGAGCGACAAGCGAGGTGCGACATCGATGTAATATATCGGTGTCTTCTTGTGAGAGGTCTGCGCAGGTGAGGATCGGGAGAGGTCTGTGGTGAGATCGGGAAGCTCAGCATATGTCGTGTAAAAGGCATACGCGCCTGCCTGGAAGATGGGAATGGAGATCTCGATTGTGCGGTTGAAGTCCGGAACGAGCCTAGGGGTGAGTTCGTCAGCACGAGAATGACAGGAACGGTGGACCGAAGTAATAAGCGTACTTGAACTCCCGGAATTTGTCCCTGCGGAACTCTTCGCCTTGCTCCGGGATATTCACCCAGAGGCTCCCATGGCGACAGATGGAAGAGGTTCCCTCAATGGCAAAGCGGATCGTCACCGGCTCATTGTTCTTGGGGGCGATGTAGATGTACTCTCTTGCAACATCGGGCGACCCGTCGTCGTTGAGAGGGAGGAGGTAGACTTCGTTGGACACCATTGTTCTTGGGATCATGGTCAGCTAGGGACGAAAGGAGCTGCGTGCCCCACGGACGATCAATGGAGGCAGCCGGCGCAGATCATGCAATGGTGGTTCGCGAAGATCGCAGAGCCGCAAGTGAGGCTCGCAGTGGGGGACAATCTAGACAGACATGGACTGAGGGGATAGGAGGAGATGGTCGCCTGTTGTCGTGTAGGAGAGGAGAAAGAATGACAGATGATGGGATACTGAAGGAGAAGAGCCCAGGCTAGTAGGTGAGGTGAGGTGATGTAGAGAAGTCTCAAAGGATTGGATGACACAGGAGAGGAAAAACTATTTGCATCCAAGGTCAAGCGGGTGAGGAGCGGGAGCTAGGGCCCAGGATGTAGGGCAGGATGGATGCCGGCTGATGTCGAGGGGCGGACAGGGCGGTAAGACAGACAGGCGGGAAAGAGGATTCTGTAGCAGGGAGTAGAACTTGAAGGGAAGGGGCAGGGCGTCATGAAACGACGTCCAGTCCGAGTCGGAGCTCTCCTGCATCCCGTCGAGAGCGCGGCAGCGGGAGCCATGACCCAAGCCAGAAACGGCATGGGTGTGGTGGCCAAGAACTGAAGGCAGGCAGAGCTAGTGGTTTGATGGAAGCGTCGCCCGTTGGTTCAACGCGCCAGGCCAGGGGGGGCTAAGCAGGTACCTAGGATGGGGGAGAGGATGGGGGCCACGAGTGCGGCCATGGTTGTGAAAGGATCGAGGAGGATTGTTACGATGTAGCTCAGGAGCTGGAGTCGCATCCGTGAAACCCAAATGTTGGTGATGGTGGCCAGAATGCTGACCACCGCGCCCGGATTGACTCGGTGAGCAGCCTCGAGGGATGGGCTAAGACAAACGGGAGGGCATCAAGATAGGCCTGTTCTTACCTCTATGTGGTGGTGCCCCGCGGGGGAGAGGCACGGGCAGAGGACGATAGTATTCCGGCAGGGCTGGGAAGCAGAGGTTGGCGGGCAAGTACGAAATACCTCAATGCTGACTCGACGAATTGACCAAACGATTTGCCGGGCGGCCTCAAAGACAATGCGGGATGCTGTCGAGCGGGATGCCGGAGACGGAGTGTTGACAACGCACAAAGCAGCTTTGAAGCTACTCGGAGAAAGCTGATGCTGGTCGAGGAAAGGTAAGTACCAGACAGATCCGAAGTCGACGGACGGAAAGCACTGCATGGGACGTCCTTGGCCGGAGACGAAGCTCCCCCTCCCGACAGTTACGTCACTGTCCAAGCTTACTGCTTCTCGCGGTTTAGCGCCTTCGCGACAGGCAACACAGCGGCGAGGCACAGGCCATCCACCGCACCGTGCCACTGTAATCAAGCTCACATTAGCGCCGCGAAGTCCCACCGCGGGGCCTGATCATCGACTGAGGACGGGTTCTAGGCCCCCTTGGTACAGACACCACATTGTCGGATCGTGATGGCGGACAGAAAACGCGCAAGGGGCCGCTTTGCTTTTTTCCCTCTCACAATTCACCCATGTCGCGCATCGTGATTCGTCTGCTTTCCTGTTTTCTGGGTTCCCCAGTACCTGATCAATCCTGCTTGTCGTGCTGTCCTGTAACTGGAGAGGGGATCTGACCGCTTCTCTGATGGCGCGGAATGACGTCTGAGTGCATGATGTCGCCCGGCTTGTTAGATGAGTGCAGACGCCCTATAGCAAATGCGGCACGCCTTCAGGATGCGCGGATTAGCAACGCCCAGAGCAGCAATGAATTTTGGGGACTTTCATCCCCAGTAGAACAGATGCGTCTCGTTCCGTAGAGACAATTGAGCCATCAAGTGCAAGTCGATCTGCTGCTATCCGGTCAGCAGGTGCAGTCGTCGAGTGTACTAGTACTGAGATGAGGCTCGTTGGAAAATTGGGGCACACCAGAGCCGCACGCAGATCCGATACGAACAGAAGACCCAAAGCGAAGCAACCAGGTACTGGCGGTAGTGCCAGTGGGCAGTCCTGCCACCAAAGGAGCATCGCGTGTGCCGACCCACGGTCTCTCAGGAATCGGACTCCTCAGAGACATCGACTCCATGCATTGAATCCCGAAGCATTAGGGGCAAGCTCATCGTGAGGGGACGTCTGGTCACACGAATTGAACCTGCGACTGTACTAGTAACTGAAGCCTCCCATGATATCGTGGTACGAGGGATGGAATTTCTCGCAGGGCACATTCGAAAAAAGGAAATGCTGTCCTAAATATGACGACGGGAAACCTCCTGGCTTGGGTGAATAGGATTATTAAACACGCCTGTCGAGCATCGCCTTGATCGATCTTAAGTCTGACAGAAAACGCCCCGAAGCATGGAACGGCTCGAGGTGACAGCCTCCATGCACGTCTTAGCTGAAAGACGCAATCATAGCGACGATCGTCCGGCAGCGTGCTGGACCCTTCAGGGGCGCCGGGAGGCCTGAGAAAGGGGGACGGAAAGGACAGAGAGCATGGGAAAACACCACTCACTGCATGCCCGTTCATTTGGGTTGACATGTGAAAGTCGGGGTCACTGCACCTGTCCCGTGTGTCGGGCCCGCCGCCGGCGACTGTCTCCGTCCCTCCGCTCGGGAAGCTTGGGTCAACAGCACGCGCCGTCGATCAGCGGCCGGCATGGAAGGGCAGGGGACGCGTATTCAGCCGAAGCTGCGGCCCAGCTGGCCCGTGATCGTGTTCCCGGCCGAGATGGAGGCAATGCAGGGATCGAGAATCGTCCAAAGAGTTGCGAAACCTCGGCCGGCGCTTGTGTCCGGACATGGCCGACCGAGGAAGCCCCTCTGGCGAGAGGCTGAGGCGGCGCCGAGTGTGGCAGCCACGGGTCCCAGGACTCAACCCCCTGCACTTTTCGTTGGGGATTCCTTCCCTGCACGGCAGGCGGTCAGCCCTACTGCCGGCTTATCGTCGTGCTGTAGCCCGCTGTAGCGGCAGGGGATCGCCGCCGAGAGCTTGTGAAAGTCCGGCGGGCGGGCACCTCAGCTGGAAGCTGTGGCGACGGGTCTCGTGCTTCGGCGCCCCGCGCTGGCTCAGCTTCACTGGCTCCCCCTCCGACGCCTTCGTGGCAGAATCGTCACCAAAAATTACGGATCAAGGGTCCCATTGCCATCGTCCTCTGAACACGACAGCCACATCTCCTCTGAATCCTCTTAATTCTACCCATCCGCTCCTTGCCTCCACCCCTTCTCAACTCTGTCCAACCCTCAGTCTCCTCCTCTTCCATATGCTCTGTCGTCTTCGCCTTGCTCCATCAACGACCTTGACGAGAACTCTCAACGCACACCACTGTACACGATACCCCGCTCGACGCTTCTCCTCACTCCCAAGCAAGATGGCGACTCTCGGTGCTGTCGACAAGAAGCACAAGGTGACGGTCATCGGCTCCGGTAACTGGCACGTCCTCCTTTTTGCACCCCTTCTGCGGCCGTCTTCCTAACGTCCATGATCCAGGGGCTCGACCATCTCCAAGATCGTCGCCGAGAACACGAAGGAGCACCCTGATATCTTCGAAGAGGAGGTCCGCATGTGGGTGTACGAAGAAGACGTTGTACTGTCCGAAGATTCTCCCTTCTACGACGCGGCAACCGGCTCCTCGCCGCAAAAGCTCACGCACATCATCAACACTCATCACGAGAACACAAAGTACCTCCCTGGCGTCCGGCTCCCCGACAACCTTGTCGCCGTTCCCTCCGTCGTGGATGCCGCACGCGACTCTACCATCCTCATCTTCAACCTCCCTCATCAATTCATCGGCAACGTCTGCAACCAGCTGCGCGGTCATATCCTCCCCTACGCCCGCGGCATCTCCTGCATCAAGGGTGTCAACGTCTCTGACGACGGCGTCTCCCTCTTCTCCGAGTGGATTGGCGATGGGCTCGGCATCTACGTCGGTGCTTTGTCCGGTGCCAACATTGCCTCTGAGATTGCTGCCGAGAAGTGGTCGGAGACGACAATCGCGTACGACCCTCCTCCCATGGACAATTCCCGTGTGCCCACTCCCAATGCAACCTCCCGCACCGCCTCCCCCGGCCCCAACGCCCCTTCTGGCTCGGCCGTCAGCTCGGCCATCGTCAATGGCACCAACAAGCTCATCGACGGCCTCAAGGCCCTGACCCCTGCCGAGGGCCAGCCCGCACCGGAGCACCAGCAGCACAGAGACGCCCGCGGCCGCGCCTCCAAGACGAAACTCACTCCGGTGCCCGCCACATACCCGCCCCTCGACCACGATACGTTCAAGCGCCTCTTCCACCGTCCCTACTTCCACGTCCGCATGGTCTCAGACGTCGCCGGCGTGTCCCTCGGTGGCGCCCTCAAGAACATTGTGGCCCTCGCGGCCGGCTTCGTCGACGGCCGCGGCTGGGGCGACAACGCCAAGGCCGCCATCATGCGCGTCGGGCTCCTCGAGATGGTCAACTTTGGCCGCGAGTTCTTCGGCCAGACCGTCCACCCCTCCACCTTCACCGAGGAGTCGGCTGGCGTCGCCGACCTCATCACATCGTGCTCCGGAGGCCGCAACTTCCGCTGCGCCCGCAAGGCCGTGCTCGAGGGCCTGTCCGTCCAGGAGATCGAGGCTCGCGACCTCGACGGCCAGAAGCTGCAGGGCACCAGCACGGCATCGGAGGTCAACAGCTTCCTCAAGGCGAGGGGCAAGGAGAGGGAGTACCCGCTCTTCACGGCCGTGCACGAGATTCTGGAGGGCAGGAACAGCGTGGATGACATTCCGACTCTGGTTTCGGATAACTAATCGGGTGTTAATGGAACAAGGTCAGAGGATATAGGGAAGTGAGGAACAGGTGGCTCTTCTGGGTCAGGCCACGGTAAGGTGGGCGTTTGAATCCCGCGGACGGACAGGCAAGACGATACGTTGATATCCATGGTTCATGTTAAGTATCGAATGAGAAGGAAATTGATGGTTGCATTTGAGTCGTTGACATGAGGCTACTGGGCGCTTCCGTGACACCAGGCTGGTCATCTGGCACTGCATCGTCGTAACTGGACTGTCCCGGTGAGAGGGCGAGAGACAGCCCCTTTCGATGGTGAGGCCCCACCGAGACCCCTATTTCTGACTTGACCTCCTGTTGATCATCGGAGTCACGTAGTTCGTTGAGTGAAATGAAGCCAGAAACGAGATGTTTATTTGATTGTCTATACAGCCATAAAGGAAAAGGATCACTCCTTGAAAACAACCAGTTCTACTTTTCGTTCGCCCTGTAACGCCGGCCCCGTCCTCGTTCTCCGCTTGCCCCCCTGGCTGCCATTACTTCTTGTGTGCCTTGTGGCTCTTGTGGCTAGAGCCACCCATGCCGGCGATGGGGTCCCAGGGTCCCTGGGCGCGCTGCTCGTGGTACCAACGGTCCACGGCAGGGTTCATGCCCGAAGCGCTCGCGCCGTGCTGGTAGTGCCCGGCGGTGCCGGAGGAGGCGGAGGGGTTCGAGCCGTGCTGGGCGGACATGCCTGGGTATGGTCAGTGGGCTGGGAGATGTACCGTTGTGGTGAGGATCGCTTACTCGTCTTGGAGCCGGTCTTGGAGCTGGAGGTCTTGTGGCCCATTTTGAAGGTAGGGTAGAGGATTATGAGGTGGTGTTTGGAGAAGAGTAGTCAAGTACTGAGTGAGTATTTGGAGTGGTGGTTTGTATGTTGAACTGGTGCGATAAAGAAGTTTTGTTTGTTCGTGATTGTGTTGGTGACTGAGGCTGTTGGATCTGGATGCTGATGGATATAACTCAACTCATTGACAGGGCGGACGTTCATCTTATATACTCATGTCAAGCATGCAAAGTCGAGCTGGCCAGGCGTTCATGCTCGTCTGTCAGCTGTATGTCTCACGACCTCTGACACCTATCAACCACTCTAAACCCACGCGGCGGCTGCAGCACCCTCGAGGCGCCATCCAACGCCGCGGGCGTGCCCTCGTCGCTAGTCTCGGCGTCAGTCCGTCCTCCCACGGCGAACGATATAGTACGATGTCTCAACTCGGACATGACGTGGGCGCTTGATCTGGCAACACCCCCGCGAGGAATTTTTCACCCGTCGTGTCACGACGTCGGCCTCTACGGGTGGAAGGCTGGGAGCTGAGAGGAAAGAAACTGCCATGTGGCCTCCTGCGCGGGTACCTGGTGCTGTTGGACGAGCAGCGCGGGTGGTCCGAGCCCGAGTCCGACGTGACCCGCGAGTGCTGGCCCCTCGAGGAAGATGAGGCGGGCGAGCTCGTGAACTTGAGACATGAAAGTATCTCGAGCTCGGCAATACTTGTCTCTGTGCGAGGAGTCTGCGCTGTCGCCGTTGCCCCTAGATAGTGCTGGAAGCATCGTCGATGCGTAAACTGGCCATATCCCGGAGAGCTTGCGAGGTTCGCTGGCCTCGGCGGCGAACGCTCCCTCGCGTTCGGCCTTGGAAGAACCGATGTTTCATGCAACCTGCCTCGCTGGGAGGGAGATGTTCGCCATGTTGGACGACCTGAGAGAGGCACCAGAGGGTCGTGATTCGTTGGCTACCACGACCGGCATGTATCTGCGTGGCCAGTGTCACCCGCCGGGGAACAGTCGCCGCCTCTCCCGAGGGCTGCACAGCGTGGCGGCACCGAGTCTCCCGCGACGTCAATCTGCTGCGGCCTGAAGATCGTGCAGACCCGGGGCGGCACAGAAACCCTGTATTGGCTCGTCCTGGGGGCGGGCGTCGCGCAGTCCCTCGCATCGGTACGCGGATCGCTGCAGGGGAGGCATCGAAGGACACATGTGCCAGGCGCACAGCACCCTTCCCGAACGTTGAGCGGGGAGGGACTTGGATCAACCGGAAGACCTATTTTCGTTTGGGAGCACAAGATGTCTGGCCCCGCGAATTCCCATTGGGCCCGGTTACGGCTGGCTTGGTCGAGTTCCTGGGAGGAGCCGAGTCGTCGAGTCGTGATACAATCACAAACTGGAATAGCAGCATGAAGACCGAGAGAAAGAAGTTAGGCAATATGGCCATCGACTACGTGGTGCTCAGCAATACATTGGTCAGCTTGGGCTATTCGTCATCGAAGCTCATGGGGTCTCTGAGACAGAGCGAGGGTGGCCGAACGCGTTGTGTGCATCGCCGGTCATTGTTGCTATCAACAGCACACGGAGGCCGATCAGTACTCTATTCAAGACAGGGTCGAAACGGGTTCCTTCGAAAACTTCTCGAACATCTGCGCAGATCCTGAGCTCAACGTGCACAAGACCCTCACTGCCAGGATCCAATACGGCCGAGCAGTCGCGACTCGCGGGCTCCAGTTGAGACTCGCCCTGCAGGGGTTTGGGCAGGGAAACATGTACGACATGCTGCCCTTCGGTTTCCCCGATCACGATGCCCTTCTCCTTTGAACACCCCAGAGCCAAGAAAATGATGTCAGGCCCTGAGTGAGTGTGCCGGCCGCTTCTAGGTATCAGTCAGTCACACGGCAACTTGAACAGACATGCCCGAAAGGCCTAGAGATATTGAGGCGGACTCGAAGCTGAAAAGAACAGTGCCCCCGAGGTCACACATCACCTGACTTGTCGTTCCGTGTGACGAAAGCCCCCCACTCACGAGGCCCTTCTCGTCCGAGGGAACAGGCGAGATATCAGTCCACACAAAGCCACCGCGGCGTGGGAGATCTCGTCGAGACTACGCCACATCCTGGAACACTCCTATACGCATGTGAGTCGCGAACGGTATCGGGTATATTTCGACACGTGCAAGTTGCGGCAGCTAGGGCGTTTCCTGTCAACTCCCATGCGACTCGAGACCTTGCCGGCAGGGGGCTTGCTGCCATGGTCTGATGGGGGCTGGCTGAGATTCGAAGGATCAGCCGACGAGGCGTCGGGGCGTGATACCTTCAGAACATGACGGGTCCACTCCACGTGGAAGCTCGCATGTGGCTGCTCAGTGAAAGAATGATTGTCGGGAGTTCTCCAGGGGCTGTCTTCTCATGGCTGGGGACCGCGTCTTCTTCATCTTGTCTCGGCTCCCGGATTCCTTCTGCCCACGGCAAAGACTCCAAATATCCCGTGGCTGCTTGTCGTGGCCTGATCTCTGACTGTGCGGACTCTTCATCTTCTGTCCTGCTTCCTCCTCTTGATATGCATTTTTGAAGAAAAGGGATGGCGAACGGGGACGGCTGACATGGTTTAATCATACGTCCTTAACAACTCGTCCAAGAAATCTGATATGTTAGTTTCATGTCTATGCTCCTTTGCAGTTGAATAACAATGTCTCCCAAAGACAGTTTCCCGCAAAGTGGACTCTTCCTGACTTGGACTAACGCAGAGCCATAGGGCCAAAGTCTTTCTTACGAGTTCACTTGAACAAATGGCATCACGCTGAGCACTTATCAGAGTTTCTTCCATACCCCTTTCGTGTCTACATCAGACGGAAAATCAACCGACGAGCCAAAAGCGAAGTATCAAGGCTGGGCGGAAAAGGTAACAAACCCTTCTTTGAGTGTTGACAGTGCCAGTGTCCCTCACAAAGCATTGCCTATCTGTAATTGACCGATGAGAGTATTCCGAAAACAGAGCACCTGGTCGAGAGCAACATACTGACCTCAGATGAAGACGATGCGCCGCACGCTTGTCGTTGTCAGTATGGAGACATGTTGATTGGTAAGGAAGGGATATGATTGGAAGGACACATGAGGAGCTGAACAATTAAGGTAAGCATGGTTTCCGTCAAAGCGCGTCTGAAAATGCTGTAGTTTTGCCGAAGATCCTCTCTTTTGCGGGCGGTTGTCGGCCGAATGTCTAAGAAGTTCGGATACCATCAGACTTTGCGACAAGGCCCACGATGACTTGTCATTGGCGACATTCCTGGTAAGACTACGTCACTCCTCCACAGCTCCATCACATCGTGCTATGTATTTCGACAGACACAGTGTCTCACGAACCACTTCTATCTCGGAGAGCGAGCTATCCGTGCGTCTTGTTGAAGCTGCATCGCCGCCAAGCACCGGTGGGTTGCAAAGCCGAGGTTGGGTGGTCGTTCAGACTCTTTGCCACGCCGACGTGGCAATGATGGGTGACCATCTGTATTGTTTTTCGACGACGAAAGAAACTAGTCTCCTAAGGAGGTGTACTGGTGTACAAGCTACGATGCCCGATCGCTCACTCGATGGGCTCCAGGTGGAGCGCCCAGGCGGCGGCATAACTTGCGCTCAAAGCGCCGTGAGGAGAACATCGGTTTTTTCGGCAGGACATGGGATTTCCGGGCCTCTCAACCTCTCGCCTGTCTCGCAGGTTCTTTTCCCGGGCTTGGCGGGGGGCGATGGTCGGAGCCAAGGAATAATCGGGCACATGATGGAGGCCGCCAGAAAGGCGATTCCTCACCCACGGTGCAAGGCGCAAACAGCGCGCGATGTTTGATTCTGAGGTGAGGGATGCCATCGCAAGTCCTGCGCGACGTCAGACGCGGTCTGGTTTCATCTCTGATGAGACGCGGAGCAGACGAAACGTGACAGGGTCGGCGATGCGCGGTCGCAAGTTGCGACCCTCCACGACGAAGAATAAGCGACCGGGGCCTGGTGATGGTTGCCCCCAAAAGATGCTGTGGTGCCCCAGGGCGCTACCAGCAGGCCCCCTCCCTCCGAGCGCAAAGTCGCTTGGCGCCCTGTCGCCGTCCCCCAGCAACGAAGAGATCCCTGTCACCCATCAAAATCTGTGGCTGGAGCTCCTCGATCCAGTTTAGCGCGGGGCAAGGGGCAAGGGTGGTCTGATTGGGCAGACATCGTCATTGATATCTCGGCGGGGGGAGAGGTGCTCAAAGTGTTGCGGGAGCGAAATGAGTCGCAATTCCCCAGGTGACGACCATGGCAAGCATGTCTCTTCATCATTTGCCCCAGCCCACAAGTTGCCAGCAAGGCCAGCTCTTCCTGGAGCGGCGATGAGCTCCGTGCGTACCGATGCGCCGGTATGACCCGTTTTCGTATGAGGTCCGCGCCGCTATCGTCGTCGGCCACATGGTCGCTGAGGATGGGATGCGGCAACGTTGGAATGTTGTCGGGCTGGAAACGGTCTCGTGGGACAACCCGGGATGGCGGGACGACATGTAGCGAGCCGTAGGTAGTGTAGGGCCGCATGGTCCTCCTGCCGGACCTAGAAGGTTGTCTTCGGTCGCACCGGCAAGACGAATTGTGCCGTCGTTGATGACTATCGACAATTCTTCGATGGACAGGCACGGCACTGACAGAGATCAGCAGAGAGAGCTACAAACACAGCACAGCGCACAGCGGGAGGATGAAGACAAGAAACCCCGGCCACCGGCGTCCTGGGACCCTGGTCCGTTGCAACCATCCCTAGACAAGCTTAGCGGGAGATATGCGTTGCAAGAGACCTGGAGGTGTGGAGCCCAGCCACACCCGTGTCCGCATCTGGTCCTGCGTTCCTGACGCTCAATTGCGACCTGCTTGCGATAGTCAGATGGCCGAGAGAACAACGTCCTGGCTGCCTGGCTCGCTGCTTGCGAAGAGGTGGCAATGCAGAGGTGGCGCTTGCGATACGAATTTCTCCGCAGACGACACTCTGCGCTAGCTGGATGTGCTGGGTGCAGTGGTGCCATACCGAGAGGAGTGTGAGTGCGCTGGTGCAAGTTCCCACAGCTTTTCAGAGGAGAGAAACGGCCGCCGAGGCAGGTGCCAACGCTCGCCAAGCGCACACTAAGACCACCGCGCTTGCCCGGCCACGACCTTGCCCAGACTTGGCCTAATTCGGCTCCTCAGGCCAAGAGGGAAGAGCAGATGGTGCGGGTACCTTTCCGGAGCTGCTGCTGCTTTCCTTTCCTGCACCTGCACTCGGTTGATTGCCTTGCCTTGCGCCTGCCCGCCACGGCTTCATAAACACCCATCGTGGCCCCCCCTCCCGCCTCTCGGCCCTTCCGACCTTTTTTCCCCTTCCTCTCTTCGTCTCGATCCATCTCCTCGCCTTGACAATACCTCGTCCCAATCACCAAGCATCGTCAACGTTCCGCCTTTAGACGCATCAGCTTAGAAGAATCAGCTCTTAACCCGGCTTCATTCTTCCACCCGAGAGTAGCTCATCGTTTCCGCATACCAATATCCCAACCACCCAATCCACAATGCGCGTTTCCGCCGTTTTCGCCCTGGCTTCCGCCACCCTGGCTGTTGCTCAGAACAGCTCCAACAGCTCCAGGACCTACACTGCTGAGGATCTCGGCCCTTGGGCCGGCGAGGTGACCGACACCCAGAGGAGTGAGTTATTCCCTTCCGCCACCAAGGCGATCCTCTCCATGCGCGATCTCCATATCTGACCGTCGTCTTACTTCAGGGACCTGGTGCCGTGGTCAGCGCAACACCTGCACTGAGCTTTGCGGGCGCCAGACCGAGACCAACGACTGTGAAGCTGTGAGTACCCCCACCGACCTCTGTCCGATCGCCTTTGTGAAACCTTTCTAACCTTGCTCGCAGGATACTCTCGAGTTTGAGTGCGAGTGCTCTGATGGCACCACACCTGAGCTGAAGGACTACAAGGCTACTGTCCCCACCTACATCTGCCAGTTCGTCTTCGAAAGGTGCAACCTCGCTCATCCCAACGACCTCGAGGGCCAGCAGGCGTGCGAGGACGCCTTCGATGCCAGCTGCAACCCAGATAATCTGCTCGACTCCACGGAGAACAACAGCTCTGGCGGTTCTACCACTACCACCGAGACCGTCACTACTACAACCTCTACTGAGAGCTCCGAGTCCACTGACGAGTCTTCTGGCACCGCCTCCGCCGACGCTTCCGATGCTACTTCCGACGGTTCTGACGGCGATGACGACAGCTTCGCCGCTCCCAACGCCGCTCCCGTTGCCGGTGCTGCCGCCATTGCTTTGGGCCTCTTGGCCTACCTCGTCTAAGTCGATCAAGTCGAGATGGAGTTCGGAGTGCGAGGGCGACATGGGACCCGCCCGCTTTCACTTCTTTGTATCGAGTTGACTGACTACCCTGGCCTGGTTTTCGGGTCTTGTTTCATCCTCCCCCGTTGCCGGCACCGGTAGTGCCGCACATGCCTAATGAACAGACGAACGATCGGGGAACATGCTGATGGAACGACGGAATGGATATCCCCAGCAGAAGATAGCACGTGGGGCCTCAGTTGAGAGGGTTTTGCAGCCAGCATAATTGAGAGCAGTCCCATAGAGCAACACATGATTTGCAGCGTGCCTCACACTGCATTGTCTCATCAACGGATTGAGTTTCATCTTTGTGTCCTTGTTCTTTGCCATGCTTCTCATCCATTATGGTTGTCCTAGTGTTTCTGTGTGGTGGGAGCAATTGTTGCTAATCCATGGCAGATGCTCCCTCGCACAAAGACCTTGACCAGCCAACTCACACCTTCAACTTCGAACTTGATCCAATTGTCGCAAACTTGCCCGCGAGACAGGATGGCTGTCTATGCTGAGAGACATGGCTTTAAGTACCACTTGGTTCGCATCGGTAATCTGTACTCATGCTTCAGATGACAGATATCACCATTCCCGGCACTTCACGCAGCCCCATTTTCCTAACAGCAACTTCGGAATCCACAATCTACAACACCAACCGACTGGCGGGATGAGTGATCGGGGCCAGCCTTCTGCTTCCGGCAGAAATGTGCCACCCGATATTCTTCGTCGTAAGGTGTCCTTTGGCCTGGAGCTGGAGTTTCTCGTTCCGTGGATCCGATCGGGCGATACTGACCCTGACCAGGACATTGCCGACGATCTTGCGCCGATCCTACGAATTCCCGACTGCGATCATGTTTTTGAAGGAGCATATTTGGTTCGCCAGGCTATCCGTCGAGTCCTAATAGATGCCGGGCTCCCGGTACGTTCGGAATCCCTGTACATCGAGGAGGATGCCGAAGCACCAGCCCTGAATACTGTCCCGCTTGTGCACACAGCCATGGCAGAGAAGTTCCGCACGGTCTTCGAAGTAACTGCTGACTGCAGCCTCAGAGAAGTCGATGGACTTGCGGGATACCATTACACCGGTGTTGAGGTGGTTTCTCCTGCCTTTTGGCACGACCAACATGGTCTTGACATGGTGAGGCTAGCAGTCAGTGCCCTGGCTAACGCGTACAGACTGCGCCTCAACCCATCATGTGGTTTTCACGTCCACGTCGGCGCTGGCATGGATCGCATGATCGACTCCCGCACGTTACGACGATACTCTGCGTTCCTCTGGGCCTCGATGCCTCTGTTGAACAGCTTGCATTCTCCCGAACGCATGGCGCTTCACTTCAGTGGGAGCTGCCGCGCCCAACCTTGCTCATTGCTTGGCGACCACGACGGCACTGGCGCCGCCGCTGCCTTGTGGGAGGACGAGACCCGCACCATACAGGCTCGGGCTCGTTGCGTGGGCCGTGATCGGTGGCTCGGTGAGCCGTATGACCTTGTCGACGACCCTTCTGTGAGAGAGGTAATGGCCACCGAGATATGGGACGAGGAACCATGGGAAGAAAACATCGCCCTCTCTGATGGCATCAACGGTCCCGACTTGCCAGGTAGGCTCCGGTCAGACGAGGTTTTCATGGCCCCCGCGTCCTCGGCGGATCCTGTCACTCCCAAGTTCAGCCCGCCCCGTACTGTATACCCCACGCGGCCTTTGATCCAAAGTGACGAGCCCAACACGGATCCCCAGGAGAGGCGTCCCGGGTGCGCAGAGCGTCAGAAGGATTCACCGGACCCTCCTCGACCCCGTCAGCCCGCCATACAGCGCCGCATCCCTCATGTTCCGTTCATCATGACGGAGCCCGAGAATGAGCCGGTTGTCGAACGCCGTATGGCATTCTACGAGGATAAGCAAATCGCCTCGATCTACGAATCCAGCTGGTTCAATTTGAAGCGCCACGACGTCATGTCGGGTGTCCGCGAGCTCCTGGCTGGATGCATGTCTTCGTGTCTGCCAGGCTCCATGATGGGGAATTCTTTCAGCTCCAAGTGCACCGGCACGAATTTCTATGCCTACACGCCGGAGAAATTCACCTATATGCCCTTCCAGAGCCGAAGCACAGTCGAGATCCGCATGGGAAGCCCCTCGATCTGCCCTGACTGGGTGCCGACGTGGGCCTCCATCTGTGCGCGAATCCTGACGTGGTGCCGTGACGTGAGCGACGTCGACTTCATGCGAGTGATCCGCCTTCTCGCGTGGGCGCAGGAGGAGGGCGGCCAGTACGACGTAATCGACCTCCTCATCGACATTGGTGCGTACGAGGAGACCAGGGTCGCCGAGGCGAGGCTCAGCCGCGAGGTGGACGGACGCCACTTCGATCTGGACAACATTCGTGGATGGGAGGAGTGTCCTGCTCCTGCGGAGGTCTTTTTACCAGTGGACACCCCTGCGTATGAAGCCTCGGGTGACGATGGTTGGGGCGGCGATGATTGGGGCGCCGATGGTTGGGGCGCCGCCCCGGGCTCTGATATCACCTCTCACGCACACCACCCGGGAGATTTCTGGGGGCCAAGACCAGATCTGATCTATGATCCTCCTGCCAGCGATGCCGATGCCGATGCCGGCGAGGAGGGTAAGGAAGGTGAGGACCGGGGCGAGGAATTCCCGTTACGTCCTAGAACGGCTGATGGAGTTGAGGGTCACCCCGGCAATTTGAGTGGTGGACCCCCCAAGGGAGAGCAAGACGATGGTCTGGATGAAGTCGGGCCCCCGACTGATAACTGTTGGGGGTCTGGCTGGGAGCCGGCCCCGGCCATGTCGGACGAGGAGGAACACAACACTCCAGAATACGACTCCCCGGAGAACTGGCCGACGGAGCGCGTGCTCTTCCCCGCTTCCAGCCAGGCCGTCGAAACGACACCTCGGGACAATGGGTCTCCCCCCGAGCGGGCGTTCAGCGACCCAATGCAGGCGGCCTCCCTGGGGTCACAGCCCGACACCAGCGGCATCGTCGCCGATGATGGGCCTTATGAGATGGATGCCTCGCCTGCTGTTGAGACTACGACATCAGGCTACACGCCTCAAGAATCGAGTAACCTGCACGTGGTCAACGAGACTCCTCCTCGCGAGGGCACGGCATCCCCCAAGTCTTCACCTCGGCTCGTGGACGAAGTGCCTGCGGACGACCAGAGGATGCCGGCCCCCGCGGAGGCGAGTACTACCCCGGACAACACCCGTTCTGGAGCCCAGGATGGCTAGGAATGAGGTATTGGCTCCTGAAAGGGGAACATAGTGTGAAAGGTTTTGTGATAGAGATGCTATGCTGGACATGGCAGAAGTGCAAGCGAAATAGATTCTTTGTGCTTGACCCTTTGATTCTTTTAATAACTATGCAAAGTGACAATCTTAATGTTCTGATTGCCTGGATAAAGGAACTGTCTTTGAATTCGATCCCATAGGATCCACAGGTTTTTGCAAGATGCCAGACTTGAGAAGCCTGGAACAAGGAGGAGTGGTTAAGGCCAGTGAATAATGTTAACGGCATGCGATCGGCCCCACACCACCGGAGTTCGGAGCAACCCGGACCGACCCACTCGGACCCCGGGAACTCCACCCAGGCCGCTAAGACAGCTCGGTAAACCCCGCCTTCATCAGCACGGAAGAACTGTTCACGTTGTATACTGTACACATCCAGAAAGTAGAATATCCTAGCACCAGCTGGCCTCTCTTTGACTACGCCGCTGCTCGGAGTAGCTGCATCCACGTGCTGCAGGAAGCCTCTTCCGTTGGACAGGTTGACCACTCCGACTGCTTCTTCGACAGCCTCCAACATGGCCGGTCGGCCGATTGACGTCCCGCCATGGACTCGACAACATCCTGTGGCCACCGCCCTGCTGACGGTTGGAGTCGTTGTGTTCTTTTGGCTACGGAAAGTCAACCGCTTCATGCGCATGTGCCCACCAGAAGCAGAGGCGTATGCCACTGACAGCCCCTGGACTGAGGATGCCATCAGGAAGACGTACGAGCGCGTCTCCGCGAGCCCCATCGACTCGAAGCCTCACATGCCACCAAAATTGGACAGGCGATACGTCGTCGTGGGAGGCTCTGGCAAGTCCCACGAGCTTTTGTTCCGCAAGAAATATCACTGACTAGCTCACCAGGTCTTGTCGGAGGATTTCTTGTAGCTCAGCTGCTCGAGCGTGGCCATGATCCTTCGGCCATTCGGATCATTGATTTCCGGCCCCCTACGCGCCAGGACTTCCTTCACGGGCCAGCGGCCAGGATCACGTTCTGTCAGGGCGACATGACGTCCTCCGCCTCGATCAGCGCAGCATTCGAACACCCATGGGACCCGTCCGTCGCATCTCTGCCCCTGACCGTCCTGCACACCGCCGCCGCAGTTCGCCCCTCGGAACGGTCGAGCCTGATCTACGATCGATGCCGCATCCCTAACGTCGTAGGCACCGCCAACGTCCTCTCCGCAGCCAAGGCCGCCGGTGCCTCCGTCTTCATCTTCACCTCGAGCTCCCACAACAGCCTCCGGCCCGTGACCTGGTTCCTCAACGCCCCCTGGCGCTTCTGGCCGCGCAACTACTTCCAGATCATGACCGAAGAGGACTTCAGGCTCCCGCTGCGCCCCCACGGCGGCTACTTCTCCAACTACAGCCGCAGCAAGGCCGAGGCAGAGCGCCTCGTCTGCGCCGCCGACTCCAAGGCCGAGGGGTTCCGCACGGGCACCATCCGCCCCGGCAGCGCGGTCTACGGCCACAGCGCGGACCTCCTCCTCGGCTCCCTCCTGCGCCAGGGCGGCACGATCCCGACATTCGCCGCGCCATGGATCCAGACGTGGATCCACGGGGCCAACCTCGCCATGGCGCAGCTGCAGCTCGAGGCAGCCCTGCTGGGGCCCCACGCCGACAACGGCCTCGCGGGCCGCCCGTTCCTCGTCACGGACCCGGGGCCGCCGCCGCGCTTCCGGGACGCGCACAGAGCCACGGAGATCCTGGCGCGGACGCCCATCAAGGTCGTCGAGCCGCCGCCCGTCCTGCTGTTGCTGGTCGCGACGGGCGTGGAGGCGTGGTGCAATCTGCTCAGGCGCCTGCCGGTCCTGACGAGGCTGGGGCTCAGGGAGCCCGAGCCGCCGCTGTACCTGCTGCAGCCTGCTTGCTTCGACGCCTCTGTACCGCTGGTTGTGGACGATGCTGATGCGAGGAGGAGCCCGGAGGAGGGCGGGATCGGGTATCGTGGGTACTGCACCACCATGGAGGGCGTCTGCATGCAGCTGGCTGAGTGGAACCGGTCTGTCGAGGGGGGTGGTGTAAAGGACTCGGTCAAGGTTGTGCCTGAGGCCGTGGTGAGGCCGTGATGCTGTTTGGCCCTGGCTCGTTCGTGTGTCGTCACTTGCGAGCTCATCGTCTGGGAAGTCGGCATCACGGGGTGCTCGGTCAAGAACCCGCGGGCGCCCGTCCGATCTTGGCCGCGGCTGTGGCTTCTTCTCACTTCTGCAAGTAGCCGCTCGGAGGTTTGCTAGACACGCTGGGCCATGTTACTCAGCGGAAACATGCCTTGTGACTGCTGCTAAACTCGGGACCCTCGCCAATGTCCGTGCTTCCGAGGCGGTCTCTCCACCTACATGGCGCCAGATCGTCGAGTCGGTGTAATGCCGTAAATGGAGGTGTAATTTCTCAAAATGCTGAAGCCCAGGCTGCAGCACATAAATGGTGACGACATTGAGTTACCATCCTTGCTCCATGGCATCAATGCCGGACAGCTAATCGCTCGTATGACACAACTCACTCCCCTGGGGCTCATTCGTTCAGTACCTTGGTAAAAATGCTCCCTCCTGTGTCTCAGAGCGAGTTCACCCTGAGCAATTTGCATCTTCGTTCAAAGCCAATGACATGCCAGTCGTATCTGTGACCATGAACGTTTCGACCCTCGCGTTTGTGGCCCTCGGCCTTGTGCTTGCTCGACTGCTCTGGTGCCTCCATCGAGAGCTCGCCTCCCCCCTCCGAAACGTCCGAGGACCCTCGTGTGCCCGTCTTACCAGGCTCTGGCTCATTCGTTGCATTGGCAGGCTCCGATTTCACCGGGAAATAGTTGAGCTGCATCGCGAGTTCGGTCCGATCGTGCGGATGGCCCCGAACGTCTACAGCATCGACGATGCCGACGCCGTCAAGACCATCTATGGTTTCGGGTCAAAGTTCACCAAATCGGACTGGTACAGCACATGGCACAACCCGGAGCCCGGCGCCGAGAATCTCTTTTCTGACCAGAACGCGAGACGTCAGATGGATAAGCGGAAGAGGTTCAGTTTTCTCTACTCGATGACTTCGGTTGTCAGCTACGAGCCCTTCGTGGAAGAGTGCAACGATCTCCTCTCTCGACATCTTCACGAAGCAGCGCGGCGGGGGCAGACCATCGACCTCTGCGAGTGGATGAAGTTTTACACATTCGACGTCATCACGGCCTTGATCTATGGTCGACGCTTCGGCTTCCTCGACGACGGCGAAGACATTCGCGACACCATCGCCGGGGTCGACAAAGTCATCAGGTACAGCGCCCTCGTCGGCGTCGTACCTGAGATGCACCCCTGGATCTTCAATCTGGCAGCCATGTTCCCGTGGTCCGGGATCAAAGGGCGCCTTTCCATCATCGAGTTCGTCCAGAGGCAGGTGGCGGCTCGGATGGAGAATCGTAAAGTCAGAGATGCACCCTTCGACGACCGAGAGAAAGGCACCGCGGACTTTATGGATCGTCTGCTGGACCAGGGAGACCGAAAACAGGCCGGGAACGCACCCCGGGACGCTTTCGAGCTCGGCCTGACCAGCATCATGGCCGGTTTCGATTCCACCGCACTGACGCTGTCAACCGTGCTGTACTTCCTGCTGAAAACCCCCGCGTGTCTCGCCAGGCTGAGGGGGGAGGTGGCTCAGACCTCCGCGGGGGCGGAGCAGGGCGGCAAGGTGTCGTTCAAGGCGGCCCAGGAGATGCCGTACCTCCACGCGGTGGTCAAGGAGGCCATGCGCGTGCATCCGGGCGCTTGCCTCCCCTTCTTCAGGACCGTACCGACAGGCGGCGCCACGCTGGCGGGCCAGTTCTTCCCCGCGGGAACAGATGTGGGCGTCAGCGGCTGGACGATCCACTTCCGTAAGGACGTCTTCGGGCAGGACGCACACCAGTTCAGGCCGGAGCGCTGGCTCGAGGCGGAGGCCGAGGCCGAGGCGGGCAGCAAGGAGAGGCTCCGGAGGATGGAGGCCAACTACATACCCTGGGGATCCGGGGCGAGAAGCTGTCTGGGGAAGAACATTGCGCTGCTGGAGATGTACAAGATCGTCCCCAGGCTGATTGTCGAGTTTGACTTGCAGCTCAACGACCATGATCACGTCTTGGAGGCTGGAGGCCACATCTGGGTGAAGCCGGATAATCTCTACGTCTCTGTCAAGAAGTCTGTATGATGTGTGCAAAAGAAATCAACTCATTGCTTGTACATGCTCGCGGTATCATGCATGATGCCAAGAATTGGTCCTTCGGGGAGCGACTCCATAACATGATTCGGCTTGCCGGACTCGGGTTCTTCGGCGAACGAACAGTGGGCTTGGTGCCTTCCGATATGCATCACGCACCACACATGGCTGTCCTCACCGCTCGTGAGACTGAAGTCCGGTGAGAAGCACCTTGTTCGATGTCTGGTCTTGAAAGCTGCCATGCCCGCAGTGCTTCACGTCCAAGCCCAGTTATTCATCCCAGGAGGTTGAGTGGCAAGGGTGAGAGACACAGCGGAAGGGATGAATTGTTGTCATGAGCTGTAATCAGACGGACCATGGAAGCAGAGTCTCGGCGCTTACGAACTCGACATTCTTTCCGATGAACGGTGAGCTCCGAGATCATCGTGGATCTCTTCGATTTGCTACCATTCTGGCCAAGTCTCCGTGACTGTTGGATCTTGATGTCTTGGCCCAAGATTGTAGCTCGCAGCCATCCACCGCATCCGCAAGGCCGCGGACCCCCGAGATCTTGCGGGCAAGTGCTCAGAGCCAGCCGAGAAACAGCTACGTTGGAAAGTACCCGTAATGCTCCACGGCGCGTGACACCTGTATGCATTCATTGCTTGAGCGTTGTAACCTGCGCACGGCTTCAACTTGGACTTGGCCGCATCATCTGCAGTCTTCGCTGCTGCAGAATCTTGGCCCTGCTACCAGGTCTCGCGATGATCCTTCGAAGGCGCGGTGCTTGATAACCTCCGCGAGTCCGCACTTTCCGCTGAGAATATGGAGATCCTGTGCGCATCGGCAGTGGCTGGGCGGACCGTCCCGAAGCCGCTCCCGAGTTCACAGCTCGAAGGTCCGGCAGTTGAAACGACAGGGGCACGACGACATGGGTATATAAGACTGTTCACCAGCGCTTGTCAGCTGTCGTGAGCTCTCTTCGACAGTATCACCGCAGGAGCCTTATACGAGCATCTCGTTCCCGTTTATTCTACAGCCTCTTTAACAGAATAATCAAAGCCCGACCACCCACCATGAGTGTCCCCGAGACCTTGCTCAAGAAGTATGCCGAGGAGCGTGAAAAGCGTATCCGCCCCGGAAACCTCGAGAAGCCCATCAACTTCCGCGACCCGGAGCTCACAGACATGGACCGGGACATCTACGCTGACCACGAGACCCTCTCCGGCCCTCGAGGCCAGACTCTTCAAGACAACGAAGAGGTTGAGGTCCTGATCGTGGGCGCCGGCATACACGGGCTGACGATGGCGCACCACCTTGTGGCCGAGGGCGGCGTGAAGAGCGAAGACCTGGTCCTCGTGGACAGGGCCGGCGGGCTTGGCGGTACTTGGTACTGGAACCGCTACCCTGGTGTCATGTGTGATGTGGAGGGGTATTGTTACCTGCCTCTTCTGGAGGAGACTGGCTACATGCCAAAGCAGAAATAGTAAGTTGCAAAGACTACTCCTGTTTACCAGTCTGACTCCTATTACAAGCCCCCCTGGATACGAGATCCGCGAGCAGTGTGAGCGAGTGGCCCGCCAGGGGAACCTCAGGGCCCAGTTCGGCACGACGGTGACGCATCAGCAATGGGATGAGGATTCTAAGCGCTGGGTGGTTACCATGACTCAACTTCACGGACCGGGAGGCGAATCGCGGTCTCTCGTGGTCAAGTCGCAGTTCCTCATATGCGCGGGCGGCGTTTTCCCGACCCCTCAGATCCCCAGACTCAACGGCATCAACGTCTTCCGGTCTTCCCCGGACAAGCACCTCATCCACACGGCCCGCTGGGACTGGGACTACTCAGGCGGCTCCCAGGCCACGCCCGACATGGTGGGTTTCAAGGGAAAGCGGGTTGGCATCATCGGGACCGGTGCCACGGCGGTTCAGGTCCTGCCTCACGTCGCCAAGTGGGCGGATCACACGTATGTCTTCCAGCGAACGCCTTCATACGTGGGGCAGCACTCGCAGAAGACGACGACACCCGAGGAATGGGCCGCGATCGCCAACAAAAAGGGCTGGCAGGTCGACCGCATGGCGAACCTTGACGCCTGCATGACCAGAGAGCCTGACGCCGTCGACCTGGTCCAGGATGGTTGGAGCCAGGCAGCGGGACTGGTGGCCCTGGTAGGTGGCGGCGGCGACAAAAGGGTCGAGGCCGGAGAGGAGGCGGCACACGAGCGTGCCATGCTCGAGCTCGATTTTCCCTGGACCGAGAAGATGCGCCAGCGCGTGGATGACCTGGTCAAGGACCCGGCGACGGCCGAGAAGCTGAAGCCCTGGTACCCTGGCTTCTGCAAGCGACCGACCTTCCACAACAACTACCTCGAGCAGTTCAACAAGCCGAACGTGACGCTCGTGGACACGGACGGCATCGGCGTCACGGCCTACACGGCGAACGGCGTCACGGCAAACGACCGAGAGTACGAGCTCGACGTGCTGATCCTCGCGACTGGCTACACCACGTCCGTCGTCGACCCGTGCCCGTCCATGGCGATCAACGCGCCCATCGTCGGCCGCGGCCAGCGCACGCTGAGGGACAAGTGGGACGGCGCAGAGTTCGGCACTCTCTTTGGTATCGCCACCAACGGGTTCCCCAACCTCTTCTTCTGCAGCTGGGCCGGCAGCGCCGTGTCGGCGAACCTGACTCCGGCGTTCGAGACCAACGCTCGGCTGGTCGCGCATATCGTAGCGAAGGCTCGCCGGCGGGCTACACGCCAGGAAGACCTGGTCGTGGAGGTTTCCAAGGAGGCGGAGGATGAGTACACCACCAAGGTGGCCGAGAGAGCGCGGTGGTTCGCGGCTCTTCCGGGCTGCACACCCAACAGCTTCCTCGAAGGCCAGTCGAAAACTAAGAACGAGGAAGAAGAAGAAATGAAGGCGAGAAAGTCGTACTGGGGGAGTGGCATCTTGGATTATCAGAGGATGCTTGAAGCTTGGAAGGGCGCAGGCAAGCTGGACGGCATCGTGGTGCAGGGCTAGGAAGACATGGATATGGTAATTGGCGGGTCTCAACAGCTCGACGCCCGAAAGATTTTCAGAGCAATTGGAACATCAAATCGTGAGCCAAGTCGAGGCTTGTTGACTTGAACATTGTGACCGCTTCTACCACACTCCACGTCTGTCAGCCCGCCTTCCATCTGAGTGAGTTGTTTGACAGCAGGCAAACGATGTTGGACCGGGCACAATAAATGCAATTTCTAGCTGTAGATGAGGGTAAGTATGTTTACTCTGAGATGCTTTTACGATGGTACCGTGGTCTTGCAGATGTGGTTATGCAAAGAGCCTTACAATGTTGAGATGCTGCATGACAATGGCAACAACCTTGGGTAGGCTTCGTTGGTCTCGGATACAAAATGCATCACCGGTGGTCCTTTACTCCCTGCCCAAGTAAAAACACCAATGGATGGTCGAGGCAACGTACTGTTGGCTCAATATTGGTCGAGACTTCGGCGGCCAGGTCTGCTGGCCCGAGAACGACGGGCAACTCGTATCGCCAGAACACTTGCATGCAGTGCGGGAAGAAGCTGGACGGGCGCTCTTCCAGTCTGGAGAGAAATATCGTACGATATTGTCTGCATAATGCACAATGCTCTGTGCCCGTAAGAGAAGGAATCCAGGTTATCCGAAAGAGGCTCGACACGCAGCCAGGCGTATATAAGCCGACAGCCTATTGCCACTGAGCTGACTGGAATCTGTCGCATGTCTCATTCGCCTTCGCATTTCAAAGTCTCTTGATCGAGGACATATCATCTCGCAATAAAGGTCTCGCTCTTCCCCGTCGTTGCCGTCGTTGGCTTGGCTTTTGCGGCTCCCTTGTCACCTCCCACGAGTCCCACCGAGCTTGGGATCGGTGGTACCATCGAGGCCAGGCAGAGCTGTCCCGTCGTAGGTTACACTTGCGCCCAAGAATACTGCTGGGAGTTTGGCTGCAACATCTCCCAGTGCAAGTATACGAAGACCAATCGAAGGTGTTAGATGCTGCCGGAGCATCGGACGCACCCCGACGATACGGACTGGGCCCCTTGTCACGAGTCTCGATGGTTGGTTTGCCGACCGGTTCCCGTCGTACTCGTACTGTAGTCAGCTAGCAACAACGTCTAGACAGCCGGTTGAAAGGGTTGAGTTGCAAATATGGGTGGCACAGGGGAGGTCCAGGATGCATTTGGCGGGACTGAGAGAGGAACGAAGAGGAGGGTTTCAACCTCTGGAGACACTAGCCATGTCAACCTGTAACTGAGTGTCTGCACCTTGCAGAATCTGAATAAGATCCATGCTGTTGAGGCAAATGCTGTTGAAGCAGTCAGCGCCCGTTGTGATGCGCCTTTTAGTCGCCATACCCACGTCATTTCTTTCCTCAGCCTCAGCCGCACCTTCCTGCGAACTCTGTGATCCAAAGGGTTCGGCACTAGCCACGACTGGTGGCGCGTGACCATGTGGCGAAGTAGACCCTCCCCCACTTTCCCAGCTGGGTACTTTACGCACTGCCTGGCTCTCTGCTCTCCCATCAGAGATCCCACTTCCATCCCACCACAACTTATCACGCGCATCTCAGCCCGGATCCAAACACACCGCCCGTTGCCTCAAACAACACAAAAAGAACACACTCGGAATCACAGTCCATAAGCAACAACTTCTTTCCTCTCCCTCCCTCTTGCCCCCCGCTTCACGGCCCCCCCGCAAGCTCACATGACGACCATCGAGAACCTCAAATCTGTCGACCCCTTCGCCGACGCCGAAGAGGGCGATACCGCTGGCGCCAACCACAAGAAGGCCCAGGAGTACATTCACATCCGTATCCAGCAGCGCAATGGCCGCAAGACCCTCACCACCATCCAGGGCCTCCCCCGTCGCTTCGACCAGAAGAAGATCCTGAAGGTCATCAAGAAGAAGTTCGCCTGCAACGGCACAATCGTCGAGGACTCTGACCTCGGTGAGGTCATTCAGCTGCAGGGTGACCAGCGCAAGGCTATTCATGAATTCCTCCTCGATAAGACCGAGGGTCTCGGCATGGACGGCAAGGTACGCCTGTCTCCCCGCCACGTTGCCCATCTATCCTTGGCATACCCCTCCATTCAATATCTGCCTTACTGACTCTCCCCTCCCTGTAGCTCGTCAAGGTCCACGGTTTCTGAGGAACCCGTCCACCTTGGTGCCGATGCCGATGCCGCGATGCCATCTCGCCCCGCCTGGCGATCCATCGATCTCTCTCCCCCGCGGCAGGAAGGAACATTCGCAAGGGGGCCGCCTCGGCCCGTGTCTGTCCGGGGTTGCCATTCTTAACACAATACATAACCCGCGTTGTGTGCGGTGCCTTCCCCGTCACCCCTCCCCGGGAAGGACTACCGGGGGCAACCACCCATATCCCGCAGCCGAGGCGGCGCGGAAGAGGGGTTTTGGGGAGGAGAGCGATTGGGGAGCAGGCAGCGCGGCGGTTGAGATACCCTTGTTTTTGACATCATGATCGACTTGGCGAGCCGGTGGCTCATCTCGTGCGTGTGGGCCGTATGTGCCCGCGAGGTGTTGCGCAGACTGCCCATCGGCTCACAGATCACAATGATACCTGATGACAGTGAAGAATATTATTCTTCTTCTCCTCCCAGATTGTTCCTTGTGATGTGTACATGCGGATGCTGGCCGGTGGGCCGGGTATAATCGACTCTAAATAATCACACGCTCCGTGCTCCCAGTCTACAGTTCCTCCTTCGGCAGCGCCTTGAGCTGCGTCTGGTGCAGCGCTTCCAGCCTGTCGAGGACGTCGGCGCTCCAGTGCGACGTCTTGCCGGTGTGCCGGTCCCGCACGCCGCGCAGGGCCTCGAGCCACCTCTCGTCCGCCTCCCTCGCAGCCCTCCTCGCCGTGGCGTCCTTCTCCCCGGCCCTGAAGGCGGGCCACTCGCCTGTGGCGGCGCCGAGGTCCTCGTCGAGGAAGTTGTCCAACAGGAGGTTGCCGACCCTGCGCTGAACGGCGTCCCACTCTGCCACCGTCGGCGCCAGCGTCTCGACGAGCCTGTCCATGCCGCCGCTAGCGAGGAAGTCCCGCCGCACGTCGGCGTTGCGGAGCAGGCTGTTGAACGCGGCGACGTGCGCCTTGGCGCGGGCCGCGGAGGCGGGGATGTCGGCCTCGCTCAGTGCGCCCCGGGGCATGAACGAGTCGTAGAGCGACTCCCGGAGGACCCTGGGGTCGGCGGGCGCGGGGCACGTCGAGTCCATGAAGCCGGCCCAGGCGTTGCCGACGTCGGCGGCCGCCGCGGGGTTGTTCTGCAGCGCGGCGGCGATGATGGAGGCGGCCTGCTGGCCGCGGGGCTTGGCGCCCTCGGCGGCGCCCTGCGCGGGTTCGACCATGAGGCACAGGAGGGCCTGGATGGTGGCGGGGTTCTCGGCGATCTTGCCGCCGTAGAAAATGTCGTGGGAGATGTCCTCGAGGAAGTCGAGGGCCTCGTCGAAGGGGAGGTCCGTGCCGCCGGGGCCCTTGCGGATGAAGTCGAGGTTCGAGTAGAACTCGCCCGTCTCGTGGTCCGGGGGTGGCTTGACCTTGCCGAAGGACTCATAGACCGGGGCGCCGTTCAGGAAGAGAGGCTCGTCGTCGTCATCGACCTCTTCCGTCTCGATCGTCACCATGCTCTTGTCGACGGGCAGGCCCTCGAGCTCGGGATTCTGCTCGTCGGGGTTGTTGAGTTTGGCTTCCTTCTTGCCTGTGGAGATGTCCAGGCGGACGTGGAGGCCCATGGGAATGTCCTGGTCTTCATGGACGACCTGGAACTCTTCCGTGGGCTGGAAAATCTTGGGATAACATTCTGCCGGGTTGTCCGTGTGGCAGATGAGGTCGACTTCCTGTGATGGCGATGGCTCGGGAGGTGATGCTGAAGAGGAGGGGACAAGAATGGCCAGGCCGATGAGAGCGAGGAGGAAGATCATGGGAGCGTAAGCTCCTGTTCTTCTTGTTCTCGACATGCTGTGATGTGTGTATGACCAAGTGCGACTTGGTATATGTGTAGGTCGTCTCTCACACAGTCTGATCTTTTTAGTGAGAATCGGGGAATGCAGGGCAAAGTCAAGCAAGTCTTGTTGCAACTACTGAAGGCTGACCGCTGTTGGCAAAACTTCAACGGCGTGTCTTTATATCGACAACTCGAATGACTCAAAAGAAGAGGCCAGCTCATCAATACTTACGTATCGAATTTCATCGAAGAACGGCTCGAGTTGATGCCAGCTTGTCTCCATCACAGAGGCGATACCCACTGATTCGAATTCGGCAACACGTTATTGGTTACACTGCCGCCCGCAAGCGCTAAGCGCGGGACATCTTCGGCAAACGTTCATGGCCAACTTCGGACTCGAGGACCCAAAGCTTCAATTCCATCACCAAGTGCTCGACGACCAGCCTCCGACCGCCCTTTCTCGACAGCTTGCGCGTCGACCGCACCAATTCGCCTCTCCACTCCTCCCGAGAAGTAGTCGCCCTCTTTCAAGATGCAGGCCATCCGCCACCGAGGTGCCTGCATCGCCCGCCAGGCCCGGACCGCCGCCTTGCGCCAGGCACCGCGACGTCACGCCTCCGACCACCACCATGCCGAGCCCGTGAACGAGACCATCGGCGTACGTCCAATCCTCCAGCACCCTTTGCGCGGGCCACCGAGATCAATTGGCCCTGCACGCACCCACCCTCTCCGAACACGACCGCTAACATGTCTCTCCTCTCTCACAGCTCGGCTTCTGGGGCGCCCTCGCCGCCGTCCCCTTCTCCGTCGTCGTCTACAACCTGGCCCAGCCCGGCAAGGACGGAGAGGCCGCCTGGCTCACCCGCAAGATCCATGAGTACCACTCGTGGCAAGAGGAGTGGGCCAACCGCTCCGCCCTCCACACAAAGGCCATCGAGCAGGCCGGCTTCGACCGCGCCCTCTTCCTCCACGCAGACGTCAACCGCTCCGTCGACGTGCGGTACCCGGAGTGAGTAACCCTTTCAACCTCTGGCCAGACGTACTTTTACGGCCGATTACCTCTTAGAGCAGCGACTGACATCAAGCAGAGCCATCGAGCACCACGCCGTGCGCAACGTCCAGGCCGGCTCCATCGCCAACGTAGACCACATCGTCGCCCACTACAGGCAGAAGCACCTCGACCAGGAGGCGGCGAAGGCCAGCAAGTCGTCGTAGACTCGTTGCAGGTGGAGACTGTGATGAAGTCCACGGAAGGGGGAGGGTCGGGACAGGACATGGCGGACTTGTGGGCCGCTGCGGTACATATTCAACGGGACGCACGATTCCCGGAAAACTCCCGTGCTGTAGAGACGCGAAGAGAGAAGATTTCCATTTGTGCACCTGGGTTCCTACATTGGCCCTTTTGAGCGATTGAGAGGGGTCATCTGCTACGGCGATTAGGCCTGTCTCATTCGGGCACTTTAGTCTTGTGATTGATCCTCGGCACCACGTTAGGATAGATCCATCAGTGAGTGGACTCGACCGATCAGCTACCTGCGGCGTTTCATGCGTTGTCTGCAGCCGTGGTCATTGTGGAAAAGAGCGCATGTAGCGAAGAGGCGGGCTCCAAAGACGATATGTTGATGACAACTGAAGCTTCAACATGCTTTCATGACTACCATGATTGGCAAGGGCCACCCTTCGCGATCAGGTTGCTGGCGATTACTTTCCGTTTCTGCGTAGAAACACAGACTGTAGACAGTGCCGGAGACCCTGCTCCCGCCTCGATGCTTACATCGAATCCGAATGCATTTCCGTCGTTCGAGATAGGCACCCAGTGAATACCGAACATGGGTAGGCAATTCAAGTTGCAAAGTCTATAAGCAAGAGTTTTGCTCCCTAAATTTAACAGGCAGGAGAGGTTGAGTGGTGCAGCACGTAAGACGCCGCTTCTCAAACCGCGAGGTGCGACTCCTTAGATAGAGATGTAGGGTAGGCCGATAAGATCGGCCACGTGAACTCTTTTGCCCCTTGGTTCAAAACCCCTTTGTAGGAGACTGCAAGTCCTTTTTTTCTCTTCCTTTTGGGCCTGTTCACTTATGCATCAGGGGTCATGTGGAAGAAACTCAAACCCTGAAGCTCATGCCGTATCTGCTACCTCCTTTAATCCCGACAATTGCTGTGGAATAAACCAGTACCTCCTTGGATCCCGACAATTGCAATGAAAAGCGTCTGAGCTCTACCCTAGTCCAATCGCCGTATTATTGTGTCGACTGATTCCAGTTGCGACGGAGTTAGCGGGCATAATTCTACGCGCCGGTAGTCGTGTGATTTCATAAGCGTGCAGCGTTGTCGCGGTTAGCCCGTCGCAAAAAGTTACCTTGCTTGACTAATGATAGAACAACATCTGCAGACCCGTGGACAGGGGTAACACAAGACATCGCAACACAGGTGCCTACGGAGATAATGACGATAAGTTCGAGTAACCCAGGGCGCTCAGTCGTCGTAACTATAAAGACAATGCGTTGCCATGGCTCTCTCTGGGCCTTTTCCCACCCAGATCATTCAGACATCAAGCCTTCTCAGCTAGTCCTACCAGCTCATTAACGCATCTCGCATACCTCTCATCCTCTCTTATACCCAGACCTCAATATGTCTACCTACCTCATCACTCAGGCCACCGGCGGCCAGTCCCAGGCCGTCATCAAGCAGCTCCTCGCCACAGGCGCCAAAGTCCACGCCGTCGTCCGCGACCCCTCCAAGACCCTGCCCCCGATTCTCCAGGATCCCGCCGTCACCATCTTCAAGGGCAACAGCGAAAACCAGAACGAGATCTACGAGGCCGCCAAGGGCTGCAAAGGCGTATTCCTGAACACATTCCCCATCCCCGGACTGGAGACGCAGCAGGCGCAGTCCGTAGTCAACGCAGCAAAGGCGGCCGGCATCGAGTCCATCGTCGCCAGCACCACCTTCTTCGCCAGCGACCCGTCCATGTGGGATGACGAGGTGACGAAGAATGCGGGACTGCACGGGTACTTCGCGTCCAAGGCCGCCGTCGAGAAGATCGTGCATGCCGGCAACTTCGCGTCGCACACCTTTGTCCGTCCCGGCTTCATCCACCACGACTACCTCGCCGGGCACACGGAGGGGAACTGGACGACGCTCACGACGCGGGCCGAGCTGGACCACGACTACGAGGAGGACACGCGCATCCCGCACACGATGCTGGGCGACCTGGCACGGTACGTTGTGGCGGCGCTGCTCGACCCGGCCAAGTTCAACGGGGCGGGCATCGAGCTCCTGGCCGAGAACCTGACGGTCCAAGAGGCCGCGGCCACCCTGTCAAAGGTCGCGGGGCGCGAGGTCAAGGCGAAGAAGCGCAGTGACGAGGAGCGCGAGGCGCTGCGGGGCAAGCTCTTCGTGCAGGGCTTCCACTTGTGGGCCAACGAGAAGGACTTCAGCCAGAAGATGCGCGCTGCCAAGGACGACGCGGACAAGTACGGGATTCAGTTCACGACCTTGGAGGATGCCTTGACGGAGGACAAGGAGCTGCTCATCGCGACGCTTCCTAAAGTCTGATGCGGGAAAGTGGCTAGCTCTTCATTAGCCTGGTTCGACTCGAGTACAATGGCCGAGAATTTAATGCAAAGTATTCTGCTATACCTGTTTTCAAGTGAAAGAAAAAGTAACAACAATGACGGATCGGGGCTGCCTCATGCTTCCAACGGCGGGAGCCTTGGTACCGTGGGTCCGACCTAGAAATCTGTTCGTAAGATATCTCCCCACGCCCCAGGTTGCGTGGATCAGTTTGTGTGATTTGACCTAGTTCGATATGAGGTCTTGAGTTATTCGGCAAGACGGCCGCATGAGATCCATATGCTCGAGTCAATCTTCCATCGTCCCAGCAGTTGGCAAATCGATGATGACTGTGTTGTACAGAAACGAAGGGGGTTATCCGACGGAAGCTGAGCCTGCCGAGTTGATCTGCTGTGGTGCTGCAACAGGACTCGACCCCGATGTCCTACACTGGAATTCCTGTTTTGGAGACTGAGAGGAACGGTGGCTTGCTGCTGAGAGCATGGGCGTGGGTGAATCCGATATTCGACCGCGTCTAGCATGGTCAGCCCTTCTCTATGATATCCGCCTGTAGTCACACCGTCATCGCCCAGCCCAGGAATTCATCATGAATATCTCCATGATAACAGACAGCCTGAACAGGTCACCTCCGATTTCCACCTCGATTCAGTCTGGACCTCGAGTTGAATTTGAATCGCAACGATGTGTATTGCACTATCCTTGCCGAATCAAGACGACAGCGGCCGGCTTGCTCAAGCCCCACGCGCGCTATCAAAGACCATTCCCGTTCGCCATTGTTTGATGATCCGTGAATGCAGAAAACCCTTTGCCACTTTTGCTTTCCCTTAATCGTGACGAACCGACAGGACACATGAAATCCCACCACTCTCCTTCTTCCCTTCCTGCTTTACTTCAGGGGGATGAAACGGGAAGAGTGCGTGGCACCGATACCGGGACGGCCGTGCTTGACGGGCTTGCTGGGGGGTTGTCAGCGGGCTGCGATCGACCTGGAGGAGCTGCCCCGAATGAGGGGAGCAGAACGGGAACGTACTATGAAATGGAGAACTCTCCGAGGTAGTGGCCGACCATCTCGGGCTTGATCTCAACCTGGTTGAACTCCTTGCCGGAGTAGATGCCGATGACGGAGCCGATCATCTCGGGGACGACGAGCATGTTGCGGAGGTGAGTCTTGACGAGGTCGGGCTTCTCGTTGGGCTTGGCCTCCTGCTTGGCCTTGCGGAGCTTCTTGATGAGGCCCATGGGGCGGCGCTTCAGGCCGCGGTTGATGCGTCTACGGGCACGGGCGTGGACGACATCGCGGAGCTGCTCGGAGTCGAGGTCAAGGAGACTGATTAATTGTTAGTCACTACTGTCTCTGGCTGTCTCGATTTCGTGGGTGTCGCTTCGATCAGGGTGGTCGATGCCTGATTCGGGGGGATTTCGCGGAGAGGGGTTGCACGTACGCCTCGAGGTCGACACCACGGTAGGAGAACTTGCGGAAAGCTCTTCTCTTCTTGATCTCGGCAGCCTCCTCAGCGTTCTGTATTGAAAAATCGGTTAGCCCTCAGTCGTCCATGGTCGATGATTTGAGCGTCCTGTCCCGCATGGCACGCGCCGACCGCATCGCAGGCGACGCTGCACCGGCGGACAGGCATCGCTCGATTCGAAAAATGTTGCAACGTACGTATTCGTCGTCAGCCATGGTTGCGGTTGTTGGGTTCTGGACTTCGCTTTCCGACGTGCTGGATCGAAAGGCGAAATTGCTGGATTGACGTGGCGTGGGATGGGTTGACCTGGGTTTCTCGCGAGAGGGTAGCGGAGGCGCTTTGGTAGGCGAGGCCAGATGGAGCAGGGCCCGCAGCACAGTTTTTCGGTAGGGTAAGCGAACCCTCCACAACACGCAATTTTTGGTTGGCGGTGGTCACGTGTGTACCCACTCGCATTCACTACACCGAGTCTCACCGGGACACTCCGTCTCCTTTTCGGTGTGGATTGCATCTGCCTGAACTGGCGTTAAGCTCGCTTCGCTTCGTTGGGCAATGATGGCACCTTTCATGACGCTTGATCTGAGCAGAAGGTCTTCAATTGAGAACCTATAGTGGCTTCGCCTTTGAATATCATGTCCATCCCAAACCTTTCCATATCTCATTAACGCCATCAACATCATCCCTGATGGTTTATGCCCATGATTCCACCTTGATCGCAACACTCGATCCTGAGTCCAGTTGCATAACGCCATAAATCCTAACAATCACCAGTCCCGCTCTACCCAATGACCGTATCGGGTGGGAAAGACATCGAGGCCATCGGCTGCGAGTCTGAGAGCATCCCGGCCAGAATCTCAATGTGACTGACAAACGTCTCGTTGATGACTGACGGGCCCCTGTCTGCCTTGCTCTCCTCGGCAATCCAGTCCGAGCCCCAAACGTCAGGCGGTATGATGGCGCCGTCGTGCAGGGCGATTCTCACTGGCCACTCAAGGTGCGACCACCAAGGACTGGTCGCCTCGAACTGCGACACAATACCCATGACCTCCCGCCGGGCCGCGCCCTGCAGCCACCAGACCGACTCGATGCTCTTCAGCAGGGCAAAGAAGCAGGCCAAGGCGGCGAGCGCACGCGGCCGTCGTTCTTCGAGGAGCGTCAAGAATCGCTTGGACACGGTCGCGGGGAAGGCGAGGGCAGCGCCGCGGTGGGGCAGCTTGTGCGCCCAATTGAGAACCGCGACGGCATGCTCGTACGACTGCTTCGTGGATAGTGCGGTGATCGGGTCTTCCTTGGCTATCTCCTCGTCCAAGTCATCCAGAAGATGTCCAAAGAAAGATGTAGGCGCGCTACCTTTCATGTCGAGCTGCAGCACGGGCTGCGACTCGATGATGGAGAGGACGGCGCTGCTGTTGCGGATCCACGGCCATGAGGAGGCGACGACGGTCTTGACCCCCTGGAACGCGTGGAACCAGGCTAGAGGCAACGTATACATGCTACTAGGGTCTTTCGGGTCTGCATCGTCGCGGATGAAGATTCGTGATGCACTCGACTGGAAGGAGATGAGCGTGGACGTAAGGAACAGAGGCTCGGCGCTGTTCTCGTTGATGCCCTGGGCCAGAGAGGCGCAGTATTCTGAGAGTGACGAAGCCATGTAGCTGTGAGATGCCCTGATCAGCTCCTTGTCGTCAGGGTTGAAGGAACGCAGATGCAACGCCGCGACGGCCAGCATAGCATCGGCCAGGTAGTTGGCACCCCCGAAGGCCAGCCTCGGGACGGTGTTCTGCCAGATGTCATCGGTGAATGATGAGTTGAGCACCAGTGTCCTCGATGTCATTGACGTGTACTGGTGCATCAGGCGCAGCTCCAGAAGCCTGTTCGAGGGAGTTCGTGTGCCTATCGTTGCCGTGGAGGGTGTCTTATACAACGGGGTGGTGGGCGTGACAGACGACAGCGACGGCGATGAAGCACTCGGCATGGGTGATGCGACGGTGATGGTTGGCGCGACCAGGCAATTAAAGTCCGGTATCGTCGGCGGTGTTGAATCCGTTTCTGAGAGAGTCGACGACATTGCAGGGTGCGTCGCTGGGGTTGTTGCCAAAACCAGTTCGTCGGCGATCTCCGGGTTCTCAAAGTCGCAAGGGACGCCATGTTTGACGCAGTTGCCGCATTTCGGATGGACTTCGTCACACTACGGGCGCGACAGTCAGTATCGCTCGCCTACATCAACGCCCTACGCCGTGTTGAGCCTACCTTGATCTTCCGTGACTTGCACCTGCGACATCCCGCCCGAGACTTCTTGTGAGACCGTCTTGGCGGCATAATTATGAGGTATAAGGCCGTCTACGAGCCAAAGGCTTGTTCCCAAGGTTGAGCTAGGAAGGCAGCGGCCCAGACGGATGGCTGTTGTATCAGGGAGGTGGTGTCGCGGTCAGGCTCGACCCAAATGTGTCTCGAATTCGAGGACGAAGGCGGAAAAGGCCGGATTGCATGGCCAGCAGGCAGATGCGTGAGCCCAAGATCAGAGGCTGGATGGGCCCTTCTTTTGATCTGTTCTGTCACCTCATCAGTAGGCCGGAGGTCTGTAGAGGTTGCATGCGCTTGGTTCTTGAAGCAGCCGAATGCCGTCGAGGAGGGAAAACGCGGAGGAGAGGGCCGACGTCGTGGACGGCGGGGCTGTGCATAGCCGCCTTTCCTCCTTGGCTCAGGGGTCTCGGCCTGTGATTGCCCAGATCGATGAGGAGCCCCGGTGATGACAACAGTGGGTGGTGTGATTGGATCGGGGAATGCGGTCGTCTGTATTTCCCGTCGAGGACAAATGCAGATCTACCATGGAATTGTGGCTCGAGAACCAGGTCATGTGGCTGGTGATGGTCATCATCTCGTGGACTTCCAGCCCAACAGCCCTGCCAGCGACCTGGTCGGCGGGATTGCCGTCCCGGAGCCGATGCCCATCAGCAACGGCGCCGATTAGCGGACGATTTCCACCCCGATTGGCATGTGCAACAGCGAGGACAGAATCTCGAGTTGCGCCTTCATGCCGGCGGGTCATCTGGCGCCGTTCGTCACTGCAAAGACTCTGACGCAGCGTGTTCGAAACTGGCATCGGTCCAAGCATCGAGGGCATCGTACAGTTCGTGCCGGGAACGTTGATTCCGGGCTGGCCGTTGTTGGCGCAGACTGACTTTGGTTACGATCTTTGAGGCTTAGAAGACGCGGTGCATCGATGTTTCTCATCGATTGGCAAGTGGCTTTTCCATCAGCTCGCGGTTCCCCGCCTCCGACATTCGCATTGGGCTGGTTTTGGCGTGCTTGCTGTACTGGGCACTGTTGTAGCAGTGTGGTGGGCGTTTCGTAATTCCTTGTGAAGTGCGCGAGGTTTCCTTGCCGATCCACCAAGGAGTATATTTGACAAGATGCTATCAGCTTAATCATTTAGTCGCCCATATTCAGCGGTCCTGCTATCATCGCTTTTTGTCGTGGCTGCTGTCGTGACAATGTCCGACAAGTCGTCCCAGCCATGGACCTCAGTACTAGTTGCGCAACCAGGTATTCGCTACTTTGTCCGTCGCCACCAAGGAAACGACCCCCTCTTTCACGATACCACGAAACGGTCATAGTCATGTCTCCGGTCTACCACATGATCTCGTCAGCATATTCTCCGCGTTGTGCATGTTGTCAATGCCCGCTGGTAGAGGGGTTGAGGGGCAGTGGGTTTGTCATCCACTCGCACCCGAAGCTGGCCGCATGAAGCCTCGGATCTACGCGGGGCGATATGTCAGCGTGGAAGATTGCGGGGCGTTCTAGAAGGTAGCTTTCGGGGCCAAGATGATGCCCTGCGACGAGGAGTCCATTGCACCACCTTCGCGGCATGTACCCTCCAGGTACCTCGCGCCGTATCACGGTCTGCGCATGTTGCGCCGCTACGCTACCGTTCCCGTTCAGGTAGGTCATTTGTAGTGCTGGGTCGGAGATTGCGCATGCGGCGTCCCTTGGATTTATCATCGGCGAGTGACATGTCGCCATGGCATATGCATGCCCGTTGATTTGGAAGTCGCACCAGGTGAACTGTACACGTGTGGTCCAAGGTCGGGTTCAGCCCGGATGAGGAACAAGGCGCGAAATGGCGCCGAATCCCCGGGAATGATGACAACAAGTCTAGTGCTTTGTCATTGTGCTCTTTGCTTCTCCCTTGCTTTGCGCCCTCGATGGCGTCAGCCCGGAGCTTGGGCTCAAGTCCGGCCCCTTCATTCCAGGACGCGGTCGTCGCGAATATAAATGTGATAAGCCCATAGTGCCAGGAGCCAACTCGCCTATGACAAGTCAAGCGCCCAGCGAAGAAGCAGTCAGCTGAGACCAACCCCAAACTCAAGTGGAAGACACCTCGTTCTTCTCACCGACAATACTGTGTTCCGGCGGGCAATCACGACATCCCGACAGTGGAAGACGCCAGACCGTTGTCCTCATTGAGTCATCATACAGGTGCCGGTCATACACGGGATTGCGTGCTCGAGCTTGTTTCCCTCCTCCGGCGACCAGAGGCCGAACCTGCATTCCCAAAGGAGGAAAGGCGCCTTAGTCGCAACCGTACGAGAGACAGACAACAAGCGGACAAGGGAAGGGCAAGAAGAAAAAAAAAAAAGTCAGTCCCTCGGATCAGGGCGGGGCTCTTTCCAAGGTACCTCCCCGACACAGGAAGGCGCGGGGCACGCTTCGTACCTACCTCATCGGTACCTGCGCCCGTCTCAGCGGTACATCGAGTACCTTTCGCCCGCACCATACCATCGGCCGAAGTCACCACCAAGAACCCTCTCAAGCCTCTCCGCCATCTATCGAGTACCTAGGCGACTTTTACCTTTTACCATATAATTACTCAAGACTCCTCCCGACTCGTTCTTCCCAACTCCACCACTCGGTAGCATTCTCCCCCTCTCCTCTTTGCGACCTTCCCCTCTCGCAAGCTCTCCAAGACTTATACAACCCGCCAGTCGCCCTTGGATTGACACCATTTGGACAGCGACGCATACATTACCATAGCTGCCGTATAGCGCCCGTCATACTAAAGACATCATGACTGTTCCTGCCGATCACCCCATCGAGACCCCTCCTCGGGCTCCCTCGCCCGTTCACAGCTTCGGCACCCTTGCGGTCCACGCCGGAAGCCCCAAGGACCCCGTTACTGGCGCCGTCATTGAGCCCATCTCTCTGTCGACCACCTTCGCCCAGTCGTCCGTTGGCAAGCCCGTCGGCGAGTACGAGTATTCCCGCGCTGCTAACCCCAACCGCGACAACTTCGAAAAGGCCATCGCTGCTCTCGAGCACGCCAAGCACGCCCTTGCCTTCTCTTCCGGCTCTGCCACGACCGCCGTCGTCCTCCAGTCTCTGGCTGCCGGGTCGCACGTCATTTCCGTCTCCGACGTGTACGGTGGCACTCATCGCTACTTCACAAAGGTCGCAAAGGCCCACGGCGTCAAGGTCACCTTCACTCCCGAGATCGAGGTCGACATCTCCGCCCACATCACCCCCGCCACCAAGCTCGTCTGGATCGAGTCTCCCTCGAACCCGACCCTGCGCCTCGTCGATGTCCGCGCTGTCGTGACCCAGGCCCACCAGCATGGCATCATGGTTGTTGTCGACAACACCTTCCTCTCTCCGTACATCCAGAACCCCCTGGACCTGGGTGCTGACATCGTCGTCCACTCCGTCACAAAGTACATCAACGGCCACTCGGATGTGGTCATGGGTGTGGCCGCCTTCAACTCGGACGATCTTCGCGAGCGTCTCGGCTTCCTGCAGAACGCCATCGGCGCCGTTCCCTCGCCGTTCGACTGCTGGCTCGCCCACCGCGGTCTGAAGACGCTCCACCTCCGCGCCCGCGAGGCCACCCGCAACGCGACCGCCGTCGCCACCGCGCTCGAGGCTTCACCCCACGTCATCGCCGTCAACTACCCCGGCCTCGAGTCGCACCCCCACCGCGCCATCGCCGTCAAGCAGCACCGCAACGGCATGGGCGGCGGCATGCTCTCGTTCCGCGTCCGCGGTGGCCACGCCGCCGCCGAGCGCTTCTGCCAGCTTACCACCATCGCCACCCTCGCCGAGTCCCTGGGAGGTATTGAGTCGCTGGTCGAGGTCCCCTCCAGCATGACCCACGCCGGTATCCCCAAGGACCAGCGCGAGGCCGTTGGTGTCTTCGACGACCTCGTCCGTATGAGCTGCGGTGTCGAGGACGCCGACGACCTGACGCGCGACGTGCTGCAGGCTCTCGAGAAGGCTTCGGCCGAGCAGAACGGCACCAACGGACACGCCAACGGCAACGGTCTGAAGAACGGAAACTAAGTGCGCACATCGAAAATTCATATACCACAGGGAAGCGGGAGGATTCTGGGATTTCTCAGGTTTACGACCAGCCGACCATGCGTGGTCAGCATTGCATCCGCCGGAGTTTGGGTTGCTTTTCAGATATCAAGACGGTTAATGCAGAGCCGCACGCGCCACAGGCCGTCGTTTTTGGATGGAGGACATGGGGGCAAGGGGGAGGGCTAAAACTCTATAGAAAAAGACGCGTGCGTCTGGAGACAATGCAACTAGGCCCGATGAACGGAGACTCATAAGTTAATCGACTCGGGTATTTCTTATCCTCATTATTGAGCTGCTCTGGTGTGGTTGCTGTCCTCGAGGGCCCTATCTCATCGGAATGTTCGGAGTCGTCGAGTGTTGCACGACAGCCCGTTCTATCCAAGGAATGCCGCACTATGGGCCCCCTCTCTCTCTCTGCGTTCATCGTCTTACCCGGTTCCATCGTCGTGTCGTATATGTCCTGTTCACTCCTGATTTCCAGGATGGCTCAGCCCTGTTTTCACCAACATGGAGACCTGTGCTATCCTTGCCATCCTTGCCTTCACAGCTCGAGGGTCTACTCATCAAGCCCCTTCCGGAAAGCCTCCCTTGACAGCCTGCAAGTCCCTACTTCAAGCCTGACCTATCGCGGATGGAAAGACCTACGGCAGCCCGGCGATGGTATACGGACGGCCCGGCCCGTAGTCGAACCAGGCATCGGGCTCGTTGTTGACGAGATCTTCGGACAGCAGGTCGTCAAAGGGAACAAGACCGCGCATGGGGTCGTCGATCTCCTCCTGGGTGAAAACGCCGTGGGCCCCGATCTCTATGGACGAGGCGTGGTCGTTGACGGCGTCGTCGACGAGGCGGATGAGGGCCTCGAGGTCGCGCCGGGACTCGGAGCGGCCCTGGGGGCGGAAGACGGCGTCGATGGACTGGAGCCAGGGGCTCGTGGTGTTGTGGGCGACGCTGCGGTAGGCGTTGAGGTCGTGGTCCTCGACGCGGAGGGAGCCGGCGGGGCGGGGGCGGAGGTTCTCAGGGGCGAGGAAGCGGGGGTCGTCGGAGGACTTGTAGGGGAGGTGCTGGACGGCGCGCGAGCGGGGCTCCGAGTCGGAGGGAGGAGGGACGGCGGGGTCCGGGTCTGGGGGCGCATCGGGCTGGGCGTAGCCGAGGACGACCTCAACGAAGCGCTGGGCGATGCTGCGGCCGAGCCTGGAGGGGTCGCGGAGGTCGAAGGTGGGCAGATCTCCCCCGTCTGGGTCGTCGCCGGTGATATGGTAGCCTAGGAAGGCGGCGCGGCAGATCTTGAGGTTCGGGCAGCTCTCGCGGAAGAGCGTTGCCACCCATGTGTCTCCTGGCTCGGGGCGTTCGTTCGGAAGGCCGATCCACAGACTGTTCGTCCTCTGTTCTGCGAAGGCTTCCACCTGTACCCAGAGGTAAAGCTCGCTCAAGTACAGCTCCTGAAGGGTAGGGCCAAAACTTTTGGCGATGAAGCGGAAAGCCCTCCGCGGAAGCTCGAGCTTGGAAAGCTCGAGCCGCGTCAGGTGGCTGCTCATGTTGATGGCGAGGAGGCCCCCATGCTCAAACTCGTCATCCGACTCGGGCTCATCCACAACCGAGTCATCGAAATTCACAACAAGACTTCTGGGCGTATGCGGCTGCATCAGGCCATGCACACAAAGAGACTCGAGCTGTGTGGCCGAGCCGATCAGGCCGCGGAAGCTGTCGAGGAAGATGTCGCCGTCGCGTTCAACACACAAGTAGCTGGCGACCCGGAACACGATGACGAGATGGCGCAAGTGTGACATAACCTTTGCGGTATTAGAGATGTCTATGGGATTGCCCCAGATGTTCCGGATCACGATGTCATCTAGGTTCTCTATGACGAGTGTCCGCAGTGGCAAGGCGCCTTCGTCGTCGAGGCGGGACGAGAAGGCAGCCATGGTGTTGGCGAAGGTCCTCGTTGGCTCGTAGGAGACAACACGGAGAATGGGCATGGGCAGAGAGAGGCGGAGGGCCTCTATCCGGTCACACGTGAGAAGCACGTTGTCCAGCAGCGATCGGTACTCGGGCCACGTGAAGGTATGCGAGCCGGTGGTATGGCGCCGGAGAAGATAGGGCACCAACTCGAATTCATCGTGTTCCGTGGCCACCTCACTAATCGTCATCAGTTCGGCTGAAGATGTGTCAGTATTTCTCGGAGGAATTTCAGGTATGACAATGCGTGCTTGACTGGGGAACATACTTTCATCTCGGACACTCATTAGGTCGATGTTGAGGGCCTTGCAGTTCTTCCCGATCGTTTGCAGATCGTCAATGGCTGGGCGCCGTCGAACGCTCGCTTTATTAAGGCGGCTGAAGTTGAGAGACACCGTTTGGCAGGCATGTCTCTTGAGGAGCTGATCAAAGATTCTGCAGACCAGCCGCAGTTGCAGTATGCTGTTCCGGTCGCCCTGCCAGAAGCAGTGGTAGAGAATCTGCTCGACAAGCTCGCGAGGGAGCTTGTCCATGGTCGCAGATCGCCTCCAACAGAGTGGGAGAGTATTTAGAAGGACATGTGGCTTTGACCTCACAGCCGAGCCAGTCTATTTGATGGCGATGTCAGAGCTGCAATCAGACGGTGAACATGGATGGAAGATGTCGAGAGGGATGTCATTTGATTGCACCACTGGCAGTGTAGTCGGGGTGATGTTCATGTTCATGTCCAAGTTCAATTCAGTTGCTTCCCGTCTGACGAGTGGGGGCGCGGGGCTGCTGCACGACCCCTGACTCCTTCCATCCCGATGCCCGGCACCCAATGAGAGGTGCAATGGTCCCTGATTGTTCCTTACACTCCAGGGCTGCCACGCGATGATTACAGCGCTCAGCCTCTTGAAGTACTACTTGAGGTACCTACCTACTTACTTACGTAGGCCTATCTACGGTTCTGCTCCCACTCAGATGCCTTATCTCGAACCCGATACTTATCACCATGATGACGCCGATCCCAGCCATGACAGCCTCCTTCGTACCATGCCTCTATCATGCACATGCAGGTGATCGCCACTACTCCTCCCAACCTGTTCTCCGCGCATACCACCGGACAAAGTACACCAAGCCGATCAGGACGGGCACCTCGATCAAGGGCCCGACAGTCGTGGCCAGTGCCTCGTCAGAATCGGGCCCGAAAGACGCCACGGCGATGGCGATGGCCAGCTCAAAGTTGTTGCTCGCCGCCGTGAACGCCTGCGTGCTGGCCAGACCGTACCGGAACCCGAGCCGTTTCGACACGACGAGGGTGGCGAAGAATATGACCGTGAAGTATACAATCAGAGGTGCCGCAACGCGTACCACGGAGACGATCTGGTGAACGACCTGTGCGCCCTGGGAGCCAAAGAGCACGATGATGGTGTACAGCAGACCAACGAGGGACCACGGGGCCAGGAACGGGATGATCTTGTTGTTGTATGCCTCAATTCCGATAGTCCATATGAGAAGGAGGCGTGTGATAATGGCGGCGCCGAGAGGGATGCCGAGAAAGACGCCGACGGCAGAGGCCACGGTTGAGTAAGACACGGAGAAACCGTTGTCGTTGTCGCCGATGACTTGAATGAACAGAAGGGCAACTGGGGCGAAGAGGACGATCTGGAGGAACGAGTTGACGGCAACAAGAATGGCGCAGTAGTCGTTGTCTCCGCCGGCCTGATTGTGTCAGTATGAGTCTTGTCATGGGAGGAGGACACGACCTACCAAGTTCGTCCAGATGAGGACCATGGCAATGCAGCGTGCTATGCCCACGAGGATAAGACCGTTGCGGAGGCCTTCCTGGTCAGGTAGAAATGCCCAAGAGAGACCGAGCTGGGAAGGATATTCAGCAGGAATCCATGGCAGAAGGTCTGAAAGCTGTCTTACCATGAAGAGAGGTGCAACGATCCAGTTGACGACCAGGCTGAAGGCCAGCTGGATCCAAATCTCTCGGGTCCGGAAGACGATGTGTAGCTTTTCATACTGCACCTTGCATAAGATGGGATACATCATGACCAGAAGTCCAACAGCTGGAGTCGTTAATGTTGAGAACCTCAATGAGTGGGGATGGACTCACCGATGGGCACCGATACTTCCACGAATTTCCCTCTTTGCAGAGCTGGTCCGACGCTGGGGACGAAATTGCCCAGAAGAATTCCGATGAGCATGGCTAGGAAGATCCATACTGCTAGATATCGGTCGAGCAGGCCCAGAGATTTAAAAGTAGAGGGCTGCTTTTGGGTGCAGCTCGGTATCTGCGGCTGCTGATTCTCAACATCGACAGATGCAGGTCTGGCATTGTTGACATCCTCGGACGGGATGGGCACCTTCTCGGCCGACATGATAGATGTGCTTTGCTTGGAAGCAATTGAACTGTGGATGAGCAAAGAGACAGGATAGGCCTTGATTGTACAATGCAAAAGAGAAGGCCAGGACGTGAGCGTGGGTTTTACATGTTGGTTTTCTTCATGAACTCGTCATTTCCTGGTCCCTCGTCCTGCTGGCGGAAATATCTTGGACCAATCACAGACAAGCAGTGACATGCACTCGTCGCCTCTTCTTTTCTGGCGCGTGCAAGTGCGGACGACTGCTGAGTCATCACCAACAGGAAATAGCGGAGTCCTTCCTTCCTAAAACTGTCGCAGAAAATTCCAGCTCGCTTCTTCCCTCTCTCTTCCTTCATCTACAAACACAATCGGAATCCCAGGCTCTCCCTCGATCATGTCTCACCTTCTCAATCTCGATGCCATCGCGGAGCGCCACGCTTTGTATTCGGACGATGAGCGGACGACCGCTGGAACGCGAACCATTTGGCCGACTGGCCTCCCGTTCACGAGCAGCTGAAGACAAGACAGCGAGGAGCATTGGAGCTTCGGAGCCCTGGGACGACGATTGCGACTCGGACGCAAGTGCGGTCCATCATATTGTGACTATCAACACGGCATTAGTGTGTACAGCAATGGGCTCTCTCTGTGCCATTCTTGCTGAAGGAATTTCCATCGTGCCAAGATGAAGACATTGGCCCAATCATTACCAAACACCTAGTCGCTCTACCTGGAAGCTCTGGTGCATGAAGATTGGGCGACATCTCTGCTACTATCGACCTTTTCGCGTGTGTGTTTGCCTTCTACCGGGGCTGCTTTCAACTTGACGGACCCGGATCGGACTCGGGGAAAGGAAACGTGCTGCTCCGGCGTTGACCTGCAAATGAAGCTGTGTCGGAGTTGCACCGCAGCGCCTCCTGCCTTTCCGAATCGGATCGCTGCTCATCTCCGGCGCTCGCTTTCTTTTCCTAAATTCAATTCACCTTGACTCGAATTGCCTGGATTAAGTTGCCGAGTCTCGAGGCTATTGCCTACTCAGCAGAAGAACTGCAAGGCCGCGACTGACCTTCTCCATCGTGGTTCCATGTTACCGATCAGCCTCGACTCCTCAGGTTCGCAATGCATACATGTTCGTCAGGACTGCCCGTGGCATCTCCCGACGGCAACAGGGTGGAAGGGTCCAGCTGCGACGCCATCGGATGATGGGTGCCATCTCATCCGGGAGGCACGAGGCGAACGAGCTGAGGCCAATATTGGCCAGCTCATGCATGCGAGGCCCGTGAGGCCACGCCTCTTTTCGCGTGAGCGCATAACAATCTTATCCCATCTAACACACGCCTCAAGCGAACGAGGCACCTCTTCGACAGGGCCTGCCTGCCGAGCTTCTTTGGAGCCCGCGAACACCGCCGCGGCAGCAAATCTTTCATGCTCTTGTGGAGGCGGTGCGATTGATTGCGAGGGGGCTGAGATCCATCGCCATCCATCCTTGCCTCGTCTGGACCCTGCAGATGACGCCTTCGCTTCGTCGGCTTGTTGCGAAGGTCGCGAGGTCTTTTGTCCCGGACTGACCGCTCATTCATTTCCACTTGATCAGTGCGCGCGCATATTGAGCATCTCGCGGCTTCTTCCATTGGGCCCCTCATGACCGGCCAGGTGGACAGGGCGGGCCACGCGCTCAGCAGGACAAGGGCCGTGAAGGACGTGCTGGCATGCCTCGTGCATCATCGTCCAATGGCCGACCCCCCCGGCCATGCCAGCGGAGGCTTCTATGGACCCCGAAGCGGACCGAGAGGTTCGCGGACAGGCGCCTCGGCAGCGTCGGCGCCATCACACTCGCAGGCATCTTTCTTCGGCCGAGTCATGGGCCCCTGAGTCCTGGGACGTGACCAGGCCAGGCCCCAGGCCACTCACAGAGGCCCGGCGCGAGCAGGGCGCGTCGGTAGCATGCCGACCGTTCGATGATGCAACGGCGGGGAGGCTGTCAGGCCAGCTGAGCACGCCTGACAGACTCCTGTAGCACGCACAGCCCTCAAAGTCCGCCGACACCGCTGGATCTTGACCGGTTGGCGCCCAAACGAAAGGTCATCAGAGGCCCCTAGCTGCGCACTAGCAAAAACAAGATGGCCGACGCGTAAATTGGCGAGAGAGACATGCAGTTCGCTATCCACCAGATTGCTCACCGATCCTAGCGAGGACAGACCTAAAAGGGACACAGAAGCAAGTGAAAGCTCAAGCAGCAAAAAGGGGGCGGCTGCGGGAAGCTCGGCGCATCATGCAGCAGCAGCTTCAGGTCGGCCATGGTTCAGTTTCCCTACGTCTGGGATAGGCGAGGGACAGCACACCGCGCATTCAAGATCGCCGGCCGTGCAGATGACCTGGCTGCTTCTTGTCGACGCTTGCTTGTTGATACCTCTACCTCGACCATGTGGTGTAGCAGGACGACTCATGCGACGAGCTGCTGCAGCGTACTGTAGAGAGCTGGACGTTGGCGTCAGATCATATCCATGCCTCCTTAATACCGCTGGTAATGCTGGCCCCGTCACGCCAGCCCTGTGGCCCTGATCCCGGCGTCGAGCGACCGGCCTGTTCCCACGTCTGACAGAGGGATATTACTTGCACTTGAGGAATAGGGTAGGACGAGAAGAAGCATCGGCGTCTGTCTGCATGGCATACTATACAACGCCATCACCAGCATCGATACGACGTGGTCCTGGTTAATGGGGTCTTGGCTCTCGTCGATCTCGAAATCTGGTAGCGGCCTCCACAGTGAAAAACCCTTGGATGCCCTCTCGCCAGGGTTTGCATTCTCCCGTTCGGCCTCACTCTTGACGCTGTCTCGCGATTCAACCCCCCTTCAGGCCCAAGAAGGTGCATGACGACATTGCGTGTCTCTTTCAACTGAATCAACAGCCCACAGTGCACCCGAGAGACAGACGGTCGATCGCCGTTGCAACTCGCCGCAGGGCTTTCTCGTCCTCTCACCCATGAGGGAGCGGCGGTGATTAATCTGCAACAGCCACCAGCCCAGGACCCCCATGCCACCCATCATCGCTGTCGATCGCCCCTGACGGCGTCTTTCAAGCCTTCCAGCGCGTCCCCATATCGAGATCCAGCGCAGCAATCAGCCGACTCTCCGGCAATCCTGACCCCGAGAGATCTCGCGAGCTCTCCTCTTTTCTTCCGTCGTCATCGTGAAGCGTCCGGTGGAACGTCAACAAAGACTAGCACGGTTAGATACTCGACCAACACCGAGTCCGCCGTCTGCCCAAACCCGTCACACTGACAGCCTGAGACCCCGAAAGGTTTGGCGGCGCCAACAAGCCAGCGGGCCTTTACAGAAGGGGACAAGCGGACAGGGGCAAAGAGCAGCAAGGCCAGGGGCACGCTCCGCAGCCAAGACAGGGCCCGAAAAGAGGGCCTGCAAGCCTGGTCCAGGATCCAGGGGCGAGCGGCCAAGAAGGCGAGGACTCCATTCCGTCACCCACCACACACTCCACGGTTCGCGGATACGCTACACCTTTTCACCTGGTGCCATCCCATTCCTACCCGAGCTCTGAAACCGCCCCAGAAGATCGCGAGCAAGGGGAATGCAGGACGGGCATACACCTACTCCGGACCTTGTTCGCCTCTCTTCCCCTCCACTCGAGTCCGCCTCCGTCTTTTCTCTTCTTCTTTTACCGTACGGTAAAAGTCCAGTTCAACCTCGCCCCGGACGTCCCGTCGATACCCTGTCAGTCCGCCAAATCCGAGACCGACTTGTCGAAATTCGGTCCCAGTACGACGCCCAGTCGACACGGGCCTCCCGAATCTGCCCTGGGAACCAACGAGGCTCGGCATCTTTTCCGGATCCCTTCCACTCTTACTTCCTCCTATACAACTCAGACAGCTCAGCCAGAGGGTTCATTGGGATGTTGCTTGACACTTGCGAGGGCTCATCCTGAACCACCGGCTCCCTCTGCTGCGGGCCTTGTGTTCCCTCGGCTGGCCACACCGAGCACAGAAGACGCGAACGTGCCCCGAGGAATACAACCTGTAGCCCTTGTGCTCCTTCATCACCACTTCCGGTCGCACACTCGAGACGAAGCTGCCGCTTCCACCCTTCCTGCCGCCGGGCCTTGCGATGAACGGCTCGATGCTGACGCTGACAATGCCACCGGCTCTCGGAACAGAAAGCAGCCCTCTTTCAGAGGCCTTTGCTCGACCATACACATCCACGGGCATACCAGGCGAGATCTCTACGTTGGAGGCTTCCCAGCGCGACAGGGATCCCAGGAGCATCCCGACCTTGCCTTCCTTTGAGCTCCCGTCATTCGACTTCTCTCACAGCTTCGACACAACACTCTACCTCGACGGCAAAGATGCGGCGCTGGCTGTCATGGAAAAGGAGCCTCCGGTGGTGCTATCGAGACCGGTAGGAGAACCGGCAAAGGCGAAACATGTCAAGAGATATTCTTTGGTAGAGAGGCCGAAATCTTGGCTGGTCAACTCGAAGTCGGCGACCAACATCCGGGACTTTCTGGCGGATCGTCCATCCTTGGACAGCTGGGACAAGGAGAACGACTCTCCACATAGCGGCGGTACGCACAAGGATCAGGGCGAGACGACAAAGAGCATGACGGAGAGCTTTGCCAGCTTCAGAAGAAAGTCATGGATTTCTCTGTCGATGCCCTCGTCACCCTCCGAGGACCGCACGCCCGGGACTTCAGATGCTGCGCAGACGACTTCGCCGAAAAAGCTACGCAAGGTCGCCACTGATGCCGGCAAGCCACCGACCTCGTCGTTGACCCGGAAGAGATCCATGTCCGCCCTTCAAATCACTTCCCTGCTTCCGAAAGATGACTCGAAGGAACGGTCACAGACCATGACGACAAAGGCATCTGCCTACCTCACCAAGATGAACCCCAGGCAGCAAGGCGTTTTCAGCAAGCAGGCCAACGACTCAGACACCAGCCGCTCATCCTCCACGACGTCACTGGCATTGCCCGGAACAACAACATTCACGGTTGAGCACCAGGGCACCTTCAAGACGGCATCTTTTGCTGACAGCAGTGCAACATCTCTTACGTCGGAGGATATGCCGCCGCAACGAGATCCTCTTTGGAACGTGTTCAAGAACCTCGAGCTTGAGGGCAAGAGGCTTCAGGAGATGAGCACTGCCCAGCGCGTCCACATGGTGCGAACTCACCTGATGACTTTCCTTCGAGCCTCTACCAGCCAGGCAGCGCCGATCAAGAACCTTCGGCCCGACGACCTGGACCGCCGCGCCTCCATTTTGGACATATGGTGGAAGAGTCTTCTCGAGATGATCGACGGCCGCGTTGTACAGCCTCTTGCCGGCACCGAGCGACCTGTTGTCCTCGAGGCCGCCACCATGGTCATGGAACGACCCGAGTGGCGACAGGCTACGACTTGTTTCCTGCCGCTGAACGAGCGGTCACCTACGGAGCGCGTGCGCACGTGGAAGTCTTCCAGTTCTACATCGTCTCTGTCTTCCGACCAGGCCGAATTCCTCGCCGACTCAGCCGAGCACAACGTCCGCAACACGTTCGTTGCGAATCTAACTACCCAGATGCAGCTCGTCATCAACAAGCTGTGCATGAACCATGCACCCCTGAACCTCGTCAGCTTTTGTGCCAAAGCATGCGCTTATGCATTCTTCTTCGCGCCCGGCGTGGCAGACGTTCTCGTCAGGCTCTGGAATCTTGCGCCCGACTACATCACACGCATCTCCGACGAGTTGGGCCTCCCGCGTCGCGACGGCGGCGAGAGCGAAGACATCATCGCTCTCTTCCCGCCCAGCCTTGCTTCTGTCGGATGGTCGAGCGCCAAGGACATCAGCATGCGGCTGCGCATCGTACCACGTTTGCCCATGGCCGTTGCCAGGATCCAGTGGTATTACGGTCGGTGGCTATCACGCTGGCGCGGGCTCGACACCGACCTCTTCTACATCTTTGCCAAGTACTTCCACATCTTGGCCGAGGAGTTCATGCCCCGTGACCTCCCACTGGTCGAAAAGGCGAGGAGCCCGGCGTTTGTCCTCGTACAAGCGCAGATGCTGGCGATCCTCGAGATGAACATCCGCCAGCCTGGTCTCGGCGCCCTCAACAACCTCTCCATGTACGACTCGGCCTACGGCCCGGACGCGGCGGCCATGTCCCCCAGCGTCGCGCGGGTAGGCCTGTCGCGGGCCGTGCCGGAGAACTTGCTCATGGTGCTGGTCAAGAACTTTTTGGCGGACACGACGTACCGCTCGCGCGCGGCAAGGCACACGTTTGCCGAGGCTTTCCAGGCGGTGCTACGGGGCTGCGTCAAGCGGACGTCGCTCTTCGCCGCGAACACCTGTCACGCGCTCTGCGATGTGCTCGAAGAGGTGCTCGGCGCATTCGGGCAGTACGATGACGACGAGCGCCCGGGCAGCGCCTACGTCGACTGGGGCATGATGCTAGATGTGGCGAAGAAGATGTCGGGGTCGTTGAACATGAACACCGACATCCGGCTGCTGTCCTTCATATACATGTCGTGGGACACGATCACGGCGGACGCCCAGCGCAAGGAGGCGCTTCTTTTGGGATGGTTACTAACGGAGGAGGTGTTCGACAAGTACTTCAACAACTGGAGCCCGATGGTCAGGGCTTATTTCATGCGTTTGCTGTGCTGGAGAATCTGCCGAGACCTGGGTAGCTCGAATGAGCTGGATACGTGAGTAACTCCCGGCCATGCCGCGCGATCGAAACAGGACACTGACAACGAAGCAGTAAGATATTCATGACGGTCTCGGCTCGTCTCAAGACGAACTGGTCTCATTATACGTACCTCAAGCAGGACGCCGAGCGCGTCGGCCGGTTACCCCCAACGACAGCGGCTTGCCCCCCTGCTCCGAGCAAGATCTTCGCCATCAAGGTCGTGGACTTCAGTGCCCCCCAGCAAGGGCCCTTCCTAACGTTCGACGCCCTGAGCAAGCCCGTCAGCGCCCCCGAGGCTCCCATCGATGCGCTCGCTGGCAAGCCCGGCAACAAGAAGCGGTGGTCGCTGCTCGGCAAGGTCTTGACCATGAACGCCCCTGGGCCCGAGTCCTCGAAGCAGACGCCGGATGAGGCCCTCGAAGAAGCCCGTCGCGAGACCGCCGTGGCCCGCTCCAGGCCGTCCTCCGCTGGACCGCCTCCCCCGCCCCCGAAACCGTCGGCTTCCCTTCCCTCGGCCTTCTCCGACGATAGCTCGGCGGGCTCGTCCCCTAGCCAACCCGAGCCTCAGCGCATCTGGCGCTTCGAGCTCGAGAACTGCTTTTACCCGCCGCCCCAAGCCCGCGAGCGGCCCATCGGCCGCCCACGCCTCCCTGCCCCTGCGCAGGCCCGTGTCACCGCGCGCACACGCAGCGGCAGTACCCCTCCACCTCCAGCGGCGCGCATGCCCGCACCCACCCGTCGCGTCTCGGGTCTTAAAGAGGGCGGCCTCGTCAACGGCGCTCGCAATGCCAGCCCCACTGGCTCTCCTACCCCTTCGCTGCCGTCCAGCCCGCGACTGAGCGATGAGCCCGCGCCGCAGCTGACGTTTTCGCCCAGCCTGGTGCGCACGCTCAGCGAGCCACTGGATGGGCTGAGCCCGAGTGTCAGCGAGGGAAGCATCAGGACAAGCTCCTCCACCACCTCATCGGGCATGTCCGCGGACGCCGTGGCGCCCACGGGCGTGTGGGCTGCCAATGCGCGGTATGCGGGCCGCGCGCTCGCCGAGTGGGCTCTCGTCGTGACTGAGTGCAACGGCTTCGTGGAGCGCAGGCGGGACGAGGGCGTGCTGGGTCTGTCGGAGGTTGAAGTGCCCTTGCTCGTGACGCAGGGGCCGGCGCCTCGGGGGTGAGAGACCATGTTGCCTTTTTCATAATTCACCTCGCCTCCTTTCTCTAGCGGATGACATACATCCGCCTTTACAAGCCGAGATGCATCTCGGCCAGCATTCACATTACAACACTGCACTTGCGGGTTGTACCACACTCATGAGATACCGGGGATATCTGGCGTTTATCCATTTTACATCATCATTTCACATCATCATTCCACGAACATCATGCGCGAGACAGCGCGGCGGACGGACCGAGGCGGCGATCCTCGAGCATGCGAAGGCGACTTATATCAAGCATCAGATGCATTGGGGGCTATACCCGAGTGGTCGAGGAGACCATGCGAACCAGGGGATCTTTGCGACAGGCAAATGCACGACTATGGGGAATACTTCCATAAGGGGAAATGTGATTTGGGAGTGTATTGATGTATCATTATCTGTATATTTGGATGAATAATGAGGAGTGGCATGGCAAGACTTGTGCGTTTTTGGATGCTTCTGTTGGAACACTTGCTTTGGCGCGATGATGATGTGGACGATGCTGTCTTACTTGACGGGTACTTACTTCGAGCAGCAGGGATCCCAGTCACCAGCGAGCCATCCTCGACATCACCCCTCGCGCTTCATCTTGTCGACCAGCGCCTCGAGCCTCGCCGTGGCATCGGGCCGATACACCTCGGCGGGCGGGTAGAGGGCGTCGTACTGCGGCTTCCCGTCGGCGAGGGCGACAAAGTCCCGCTTCGACTTGACGAAGATGTGGGCGTCCGGGTCGACCTCCCATGCGCGGTCGAGGGTGCCGACGCGGACGTAGCGCACGGCCTCGCGCGAGGCGGAGGCGCCGTAGTAGGACCAGAGGGCGGCGAAGCAGCGCGGGCACCGGTGGAAGACCTGGGGGTCGTGGGACTCGGTGGGCGTCGGGACGGGGACGGGGGCGGCGGGCGTTTCCTGAGCCGGCGGGCCTGGGAGCTGCGGACCGGCGGGCCAGCCTTCGGGCACGGCGCGGGTGCCGGGGACGCGGGGGGCGGCGGGGGGTAGGAGAGAGACGTGGGCGGACTCGATGACGGCGTTGATGGCGAAGGCGCTGCCGGTCTCGCGCTGGCAGGCGGTGCAGTGGCAGGCGTGGACGACGAGGGGCGGGAGGGCGAGGCGGTATCGGATCAGGCCGCAGCTGCAGCCGCCGTCGAGGGGGAAGAGGCCGGGGCGGGAGGCGTAGGACATGGTGACGGAGTTTGCGTTCCTGAGGGTGTGTGTGTTGTTGGAATGTTGGCTAGACGGGCAGCCAGGGTGAGCGGGAGGGGTTCTTCACGAGGTCTCCTCCGACGGCTGTGGTTCAGATTGTCAGATGATGGAGTGACTGGTATAAGCTGGCCGACATGGAGTGGATAAGATGATAGATGGCCTTGTCAGTGTTAGGGCTCATGACCACACAAGAGGGTGGCAGAGCAGGGAAACGAGAAGACCACGTTCCGGAGTGAGGCGAAGTGGGAGAGCGAATATTGAGACGGGCCTATCACCACTCGTCTTCTGTCCGAATGAGGAAATGGGAGGTTGGCCAGCAAGACAAGGCGAGATGCACAGCATTGAAATCTACCCAAATATAGACCCTCCTTCTGCTTAACAATGGTTCTCTTTAGTATGAGAGAAACGGTGCAAATATTGCGAGTTTTGTGGTGGTTGGTGAACCTCGAAATACCCCAACTCGGTCTCATGACCACGCAGACTGAGGCTGTTGATGATGACACCAGGTTGGGGATTGTGTGGTAGTTTCGTCACTTCGATGATGGACAATGGCTGGGACGACAAGTTCAGGGCTTCAAAGGAACATAAAAGGGATCTCGCTCCCTCACTTCTCAACATGTTCTCTTTTCCTACCAAGGCAACCAACAATCAGACATCATCAACAACATCAACATCATCGCAACACCACATCAAATACCAAACCACGCAGAGATCACCATCACAACGGCCGAGCATGCTCTTCACCAAGTCCGGCATCGTCACCATCCTCCTCCTGGCCCCCCTTGCCTTCGGGGCCCCCTCCACCGTACACCACCACCCAAGCCACTGGCAGAGAGCCCACGATGGCATGGATCCCACCGCCTTGAACGACGGGACAATCATGGACATGGCAGCGGAGACGCCGAGCCCCCACCACAAACACCACCACTGCCACGGCGAGGAAGCAGTCACCATCCGATCCCACGTCAACTGGCACAAGGCCCGCGTTCGCAGGCGCGCGGGGGCCTTCAACATCTGAGAAGCCGCTGGCGGCACATGAACACAACAACAAGTCGGCGGGACCGACAACTCGAATAAACGTCGCTGGACGGCAAGCACAAACACATAGTCACGAGGCGACGAGGAACGACGAGCACGGATATATGAAATTTTTTATATTTGTTTGGCTTTCCTTCCACTCTCTCAACGAACATCTCGGCAGGACCGAAGAAACAGGAGCTGGCCTCCAACGACGGCGACGACGGCAGCAACGTGCGGGCACTTGCACACACACGAAATGCACACGAGGCAGGCTCTCGTGGATGACCATTCCTTTACTCCCCATTTCCCATGTTTCAGCGACGCTTGGCTTAGAAATAGTACTTGAATAAAGCACCAATCGAATACCAAAACTTTCGTGATCCATTTCGACACAAGACGCCTGTGATAGCTTTGAAATGTTAGCTGAGCTCATGAAGAGAGACGGCAACATGGAAGGGACTCGAAGAATCGGGATCAGAGGTGCAAAAAGCTGGTTGTTTCTACATGGAGCAGGTCTTGAGGCTGCTTCGGAAACACGGACCAATGTTCTTCATCAGGAACCGAGGGAGAATGTCGAGAAAGTGAGGAGAAGCTGTAGCACTGATTGCGACTTACCAATTGAACGCGTGCTGCGTCACGGAGCGGACTGAAAAAGCCCTTGTCCCTCGTCGCCGCGGCGAAAGCGAGTGGTGAAGATGGACGGAGAAGGAAAAAAAAGTTGAAGCTTGGTGGAGAGAAGAAATAGGTGATCGTACTGTGCGGGAAGTACAATCATTGGCATCGTAACGCCTGTGTCGCGGCCCCTTGTGGTTGGATAGCACTGTGCCAATCGGAGCCATTCGACTGGCGCAAAAAAGCAGGAGCTTGGGCCAAGAAGAAGGGAGTTCCCCAAATCGTTTCCGTCGTGACTTCTCCAGTTTCTCCTGCTGCTGGTGTCGGGGGCGTCGAATTAGATGTCCAATGTCACGGGACAGCTCCTGCCGCCGTAGATTGCACCGCAGGCGGAACAGCTTCGCCCATCCAAATGAATTGGTCATCGTCCTCCTTTCTTCCACATCATCGACCTCTCCATGAGCGAGGCCAATCCGATCTGCTGCATTTCTCCCTGTAAATCATCACGCCGTGATCACTATCCCGAGCCGATACGAGCCGCCGACCCCACAAAAGTGCTGCTCGTCGCGCGACACTTGGGTCCCTGATCGCCAGGGGTCCTCTCATTCTCCCAGCTCTGCTACGAGCTTGGCGAGCTATCCCCCGACTTGCTGACCTCCTTGCGACATCCTCACGAGGACACTCCCGAACGGAGGGGACTACACACGCGCCTCTACTGCTCGAGTCAATCGATAATCACGACCCATACCTCGAGAAGGAACCGAGTACACTCCCCCCCGCCACCTGTCCGGATCTTCCGCCTGTGCACCATGCCCTCTGTACGACGAGTGCGCACCCTCGCGGTCGGCGTCCTCATCGGCGTCGTCTTCATCCTCTTCTACACATCGCGACTGCGCCATAACGAGGCCGCCCATTCATCCTCCCTGCAAGACTTCTACCACCGCACAGTCCAAGGCCTGGAGAAGAAGCCGGCCCAGCCCATCAATGGAGCCAAGGACAAGGACGGGGACGGTAACATCGACGCCGACGACGAGCGCCTCGCCAAGGAGATGTCAGACAGGCTGAAGGCTGCCGAGGAAAAGGCAAAGGAGGCCGCCAACAAGAAGGCGCCGCGGCCGGACGCGCCCAGCGATGTCATCGGCAAAGGCAATGCGGCGGCACACCAGGACGCCAGCGAGAAGAGTCTGGTGGACGAGAAGAGCGACGACGATGAAGTCAAGGCCGATGACCCCGCGGTGGTCGAGAGACAGGCCGTGGAGGCGGAGCTCAACTCCATTCTGAAGAAGTCACCAGGTGCGTCGTCGCCTCTACTGCACCCTCGTTAGAACCGGCAAATACTGACCAACCTAGTCATCATCTTCTCCAAGACATACTGCCCCTTCTCCAAACGGGCCAAGGGCCTCCTCCTCGACAAGTACAATATCGAACCCGCACCCTTTGTCGTCGAGCTGGACGAACACAACCTTGGCAAGGGCCTCCAGAACTACCTGGGTGAGAAGACGGGCCGAACGACCGTGCCGAACATTTTGATCAATACTGTGAGCATTGGCGGCGCGGACGACATTCAAGACATGGACAAGCAGCAGAAGCTTGTGGACAAGATCGTCGAGCTCGGCGCGGGCAAGGTGACAATGAAGGAGCGCCTCCCCAAGAGCACTTGAGGCCTTGTGCCAGGGGTCGCTTGACAATAAGGGCAGCCACCTGTTGACGCAACGGATCGCGACGAGCAAGGGGGTCACGGAATGGGACTGCATGATATTGGCGTTTGGGGTTCGCGGCACGGTTGCGCCGCCAGTAGGACAATTGCAGATGGCTGGGCGGAAAAAGCACACGACCCGACGATTGGCGATGTATGATAAACCACGGGAACGGCGATGTATTGCTAGGCAAGTTGTTGGTTCTGAATAGCATTGCTAATGCAGGGATTATCTTGGCTTTGCACGATCGCTTGAGGGACGCCGGTCGACGAGCGGTAGGTGTGGACGTTCGGTTTTGGTGATGACCTCTTTCCTGACGATGAGGGCAGGCCGGACGACCCTGATGGGTACGCGATGCAGGAAACAATGGAGCTTCCTTGAAGAAATCGCTGCAATCATCCCGCTTTTGTCAATGGTCCCTGGTCGCTTCATCCGCTGGCAGAGCGCGCAACGGCGACCGAACTGGAGGGGGTGTACCTTGATGGTTTTCGAAGGCGCGATCGTGTCACTGATTTACGCTCTGAATCACCACCTCGTCCCTCCTTCTCACAATGAGTCGGATATCATCTGTTACTGTGACTCGCTCTGCCGCCTAGGTAGTATTAAAACGGGCTTTCTAAGAGAAGCGAGGATCTCTTCGACTTCTACAGCTTGACACCATCTACAACTCTCAAACCATTGGTATTCCTTCATCTACCAACTCAATATCAACCCTCGAACCAAGACCCTGCAACGCGCACGAACAACTAATTGAGGGGAGTCGAACTCAATAAATCCGCGCATCACCCTTTCCCTCCATTCTCCCGAACCAGGTGCGTCCCCCCAGCTGTTCATCTCACACATGAAGAGAAAATGGAAGTGTCGAGTGACAAGTTGACTCGGGCTTGGTGGCTGACTTACAACGTGACAGACAGGCTGCTTGGTCGGGAAAGCCTCATCCCCTTCACCTGCTCCTATACCGGTGTCTGCCCGAGGAGCTGCTTACCCTTGGAGACTTTCCACGGCATCAGATCTACTCCCTCTGTCTTCCATCTCAACAGCATCGTCTATCTTAGACCACGCCAGCACAGAGTTACCATGAGTCTTCCCGCCGGCTCCCCCTTCAGGGCGCTCCACCCCATCGAGGGCTACCTGGTCTTGTCCATCGCACCGCTGCTGGATTTTAAGGACATACAGGCACTGCGACTTACGAGCAAGGTCAGTCTTGGACATAATCATGTTATGAGGGCCACCCACTGACATCAAGCCAGACAACAAAGGAGACACTCGACACCTACGAGCGTTCTACCGTGGCAGAAAATCTTGCCCTCATGACATTTCCAATCCAGCCTCAGGAGACGATTCTCTGCTCCTCATACCCAGACAGACCCCGTATCAGCCTTGACACTTTCGATGCCATCAAAGAGCTTGAGGATCGAACCCGCAAGATTGACTGGCTGGTTGAATCCTCCAAGTATCTCCGCCGAGGCTTCCTCCGGTGCGGCATCGAGCGCACAAGCCTGGCCGAGAGACAGTCGGTCACTAAACAATTGAAACGGGCGCTTTGGATCTGCACCGACCTGGCTGATATTGAAGCCTGCGAGTTGTCTCGCCGGGAGAAAGAAACGTACGACACGGCCAGACAGCAGAAGCTCGACTGCCAGCACGAAATGAACTCCATGTCTGCAGGGACGGAAGATGATTCTGACGATGGCGATAACGTGGAAACCGAGCTTAGCATGATCGCGACTGTGATAACTCATGGTCACCGCACTCCTCATGTGCACCAGGATGGCACCCTTCACGGCCCGGGGCCACACCCAAGCTCTGAGACGCTCGCAAACGCCGACCACTCGCCATCGCGAGCTGTCCGGCAGGCACAATTGGATGCCATCGAAGAACTGCCCACTGAAGACCTGGCCGCACTCTTCGTTCTCATGAGTTTGTCGACCCGCGGTTTCGAGGACTATCTTGGCGGTACACGTATGGCGTCTTACCCTCATGGCCTGATCACAGAGTGGACCGTCGCCGTGTCTGAGAATACGGTTCGACATGGCGTGTTCTTCCTCTACCCTCAGGCTCTCAGGGGCAATCCGAGCCCCGATGGGCGAGCTTCCAGCAACGACACGAACATCTGTCTCGGCCCTTCGACGCCCGCACTCCCTCCCTCAACACCCAGAGGACCGAGAACAATGTGCACCCACAGTACTGCGATGCTCGGGCGTCATCGTCGTAATGCGAGATCCGTCGGGTCGGCCTCGCCACTTCCCAAATCAGCTGCAACAGAGGAGATTCCCTGCTGCAAGTCGTGTAGTCGCCATATGGCAGCCACTGCAGCGGCGATGGTTTGCCAGGTGGTTGAGGAGCTGCAGGCTTGGGAAAGCGGAGAGGACCAAAACTTGCTCCCTGGGCTTGGTATGACGGTGAGGGGGACTCTGAGGACTCGACTCGGGTGCGCCGACGATCAACTTACCGCGAACGCCGCGCTCATACTCAAGGGATACGAACCTCGCCTCTCTACCGCCAACTGATGGGCGGACAGGCGGAGGCATGATGATGACGATGATAGGTGATGATGCATGGGTGCATGGTATATGGTGGCTGGCGCGGAGGGTGCATTGCATAGCATGAGTTTTGAATGACATGGGAATTTGCTTAAATCTTCAGCTTGGATTCAAGTGAGAGTTGTGACTGTTCAAGGCAAAAGTGTTCGGCTTGCAACATCTACACCCCACCGATAGTCGCGGGCACAGCGGACGGGATCTTCTTTGAACAGATCCGAGCAAGAGCACCGTAGTCCCACGATGACAGTAAGACATCAAGCAATGGGTTGGCTGTAATCGGCAAGTGGATGAGTTGCATGGTCGAGCATGGAGGTGGAAATATGTTTGCTTTGTATACCTATCCGGGGTATACGTTTCTGAATGATTGCTTAGGGTTTGGTGTGTTGGAGGACATCTGGCATGGGGCACGCCCCGCTTATAAAGATAAGTATCGTCGGGGCTGGGAAAGGGGGTCTCCTTGGTAAATATTGATCTTGCCGGTGATGGTGGAAAGGCAGGATATGGCAAGCCTGGAGTGAGAGCCGTGGTTGAAGGGGCCTGGTTTGGTGAGATACCTGTATTTATCAGAGGTTGCGTTTGGACTTTCAAGTTTTCCATGCGTTACGTACCAGCGGCCGTGGATGAACTGAAAAGAGATCATTTGCAGACCGGTTAGGTATGGAATCATCAAGACGACATTGGGAGGTGGTTTTCAAGCTTCTCCGCGAAGGCTTCAAGCGAGCTGCTCAGGTACGAATACCTCGTTCGCCATGTTTGATACGAGGCCAGCGATTAAGCAGCCCATGAGGAGGGCCTGATCTCAAGTGCTCGAAAGAATAGGACGTTTCTATGTAACCTGCTGGATTTTGCCTGTAGCACGGTCTGTAGCCGATAAGAGCTGGAACAAACTTTTGCACTTGGGGTTTTATTTTTAAGTCCTCCAACAAGACTTGTCTTCAGAAATACACAGACTGGATTTTGTTCAAGGGGTAAGACGACCCTGCGTCACCACCTTGATGTGCCTCGAGCGAAGAGCTAAAGCAGAGGAAGATAACTTGCTGTTGCAGTTGGACTGAGAAGAAGAGTGCTTCAAGTGAGCTTCCCTTCGGGAGCTGGCAGCCGGAAGCTCTCATACACGGGCCAAGGCACGGTTGGCGCCCCGTACTCTTGTGAATTTATCTCAAAAATCCTAAATTAGGGTTGTTGAGGAACACGGCTTTGGACGACGGGTGAGTTGCAGTGCCTGGTGAGGAAAGCTACTTCGCTCTTGCGGTATGACCTGTTAGAGCACACAAGCATCAAAGAATATAGGTGGTTCCACAGCAGACGACATCCCACCGAGCATCGCTGACATAGTTCATGGTGCAGACAATACATTCAGCTGAATACCCCGGCAACAGAAGGTAGACCGACGCCGACATCTAAGACTGGATACGATGGCCATGCCAGAACGCCGAGAGAAAAAGCAAGAGACGACCCGTGGTCCTTTTTTTCAGACAACCCACCACCTCGCAGCAACGGCCCTCGCCGCTCACGCCTTCTTCTTCTTCGGCTCCTTGACGACTTGCTCCTCCTCCTCGGCGTCGCTGGCCACGTCCCGACTCCGCTTGAGACCCTTCATCTTCCTCGTCTGCAGGTTCTTCAGGTCCTGCCGGCCGACGTGCACGCGGCCGACCTTGTCGCCGAGCGCGTCCGTCTTGATGTTCTTCTTGGTGCGCTCCTCGGTCGGGGCGCGGGGCTTCTTGAGCGCCTCCTTGGCCATGGCCTCGTCGGCGTGGCGCGCGCGCACGGGGCGCAGGTCCAGCCGGGGCCCGACCTCGTCGACCTCGACGCGCGGCAGGCGCGCCCCCGAGCGCAGCGTGCGCAGCGTGTAGACGCGCATGCGGATCGGGGCCTTGCCGACGCCGCCGGCCACGTCGTCCTCCTCGACGGCGAAGGAGATGATGTACGTCAGGCCCTCGACGTCGATGGCGTCGGGCGAGGAGTCGCCGCGGAAGTAGTCCGTCAGCACAGACTTGGCGAGCGTGTACTCGTTCTCCACCGGTGAGTCGAAGGGCGTGCCGCTGAAGTTGAGCAGGGGCCGCGTGCCGACCGCGGGCTTCTTGCCCTTGAACTGCGACATGGAGCGGTACGTCGTCGGGTCGAGCGAGAGCTCGAGCATGTCGTAGATCTTGTGCGCGAAGGTGCGGATGAAGGTGAGCGTGTCGCCGCGCTTCTTGGACTTTGAGCCAAAGCAGAGGAAGGAGGCGTCGTTCTTCTCGGAGAAGACTGGAAAGGGTCAGCAGCTGTCGTCGTCGGTGGGGATGGGGGTGGTCATGTCCGTACACTCGAGGGACGTGGGGTCCTCAAAGGGGAACACGGCGTTCTTCTTGGTGAAGCGCTTCACGTGGGGGACGCGAAGGGCGTAGAGGTCGTTTTGCGCATCCTGGACCACCTGGGAGCAGGAGGTGCCGCGGAGGAAGAGGGCTGTCTTGGTGTTCTCGATGACCTTGGGCTCGCGGTCGGCGAGGGCGCGCTTCGAGCGGGCGTTCTTGGGTTTTCTGCGACTGTCAGCAATCCTCCCGAGACGGAAACAATCTATCGGCCAGGGATTCGTAGGCGTACATTTGCCGCAACATTTCGTCTGAGATTGTCCTCGATTCGAGGAGGCTGGTCGGATCGACTGGGTTCTGAGGCGCTGGGGGCCTCGAAGTGTAGCAGTTCCGAGTGCTACAGATTCCGTTCCGTGAAAATGATAATGCACACCGATTCTGATGTTTAGTGTCTATGCCGATTGCCCTGCGTCGTCGATATGGAAGTGGTCGTTCAGAAAGCCCCTCCGCCACGGTGAAGCAAGAGTTCACTTTGCGACCGAACTTTTTTTCTGGGTCTCCGATAAGATAAGGAGCTCAGAAAGGTACATGCTCCTTGTACCTTTGATGACCCCACACCGAGCTGACCCCTCTCGACGCATCCAGATGGGAAGATGGATATATCCCCAGTCTCACTCGCTCTTCACTAAATATTGTCTCTTCATGATAAATATAGGTAGGCTATGGTCATCATCAACGAGGCATGTCCTGCCAGCACGACCAAAACTCCAGTTCCCGAAACGCCCCATTAAAACCAAATAACACATGACTGGCTCCCAAATAGGACTTCGCCGCCGTCTTGTCATGGTGACAACTGAGCGCAGCATGACTTCTCTCCTTCGTGCTCTCCTTAAACAGATCTATCCATCCGGCTAGGCCCCTGGCCCGGGTATCATTCAGAGCAGCTGCCAGCTCCGCGAAAAGAACAAGGGATAACGCCAATCAGTGGTCCCAGAGGCGATGCTGCTAGCTGACCGCCACCGCGGACTCGGCCTTGGGCGCCTCCTGCGCTGCCTTGGATCCTCTACCGACCAGACTGCCGTTGCGCTTGCGCTGCAGCGCGCCCTGGCTCAGCATCGTGGCGGTCCGCAGCGTCTCGGGCGAGGCGTCCGCCATTGTGGGCGAGTGTTTCGGCATGGACTGCCCGTTGGCGCGGGATGATCCAGTGGCGGCTTTGGCCGGGGGCATGGCGCCGCTGGGCCCAGAGTCGGACTGCAACGGAACGGGCTGCAGCTTGTGAGCCGCGTGGTTGGGGTTTGCCCAGGGCGTGTTCTTGATGAACTGTTCACCGGCCGGCCCGAGGCCACCGCCCCCGTATGTGACTGGCTGGTAATCGTCCATGGCTTGCGCAACGGGGCGCTGCTGCGCCGCTGGCCTCGCATCTCGCTGATACTCGTCAGTCTCACTCCAAGCGGGCTGGCCCGATGATCGACTTACCTTGAACGCCGCGAAGTCCTCGTCCATTTCGGCCAAGCTAGCACCGCGCATGGCCGGCACCGCAGGGAAGCCTTCATGCTTCGCCAGACCGGACAGGAACGACACTTCGGTGTTGTAGGCGACAGCGTTCCGTGTACGTTGTGCCGGATTCGTGGGAAACTGCACGCCATAGTCGGGCACACTGTGGGCGCTGCGCCTTGCGTTCTGCGTGTCGTACCATTCCGAGTTGAGCCTCGCCAGGAACTGCTCCCGCTTCTCACGGATGCCCTGGTAGAACTGCCCCCAGATCTGCGAGCGCCTGGCAATGGCAACCCGGTCGAGCGCCTCCAGCGTCAATTCGTGCTCATTGTTGATCTCCGTCAATTTCTTCTCCAATCTCTCGTCGAGGCACGACTTCATGAGCAGGTATTCGGAGTGCGTGGGCGGATCGGCTTGCAGAGATTGCTCTTCGGTCTCCAGCTTCTCGAGGCGGTCCTTGTACAGTCTGAGTGGTGTCAGCAAGAAGAGATCTTTGGGAGCTTAGTTGTTGAGTGTACTGACCGATCCCGGAAAAGCCCAAACTTGGCCTCTAGCTCATTCCACTCCTCAAGGGCAGCTTGCTTGCGCTCGACTTGCGGCCTGTCAGTTCGGTTCTGCTTTCGGTAGTCAATGTACTCACGTTCTTCGGCATTCCGAGCAGCCGCCTCTGCGTCATCCTCAGGCTCTGCCGGTTCCTCATCGACTTGGTGATCGACCTCTTCGTCAGCCGTGGCCTCTTCGTGAGTGTCGACATCTTGATCGCCAGTCTCGTCTCCGTCGTCGCTCCGGTGCTTGCTGCCATTCCTTGTGAGCTTCTTCGGAACGTGCGCGTCCTTGACTGGACTCGCGCTCTCGCGCAGCGGCTCGGGAACGGGGATATCGGCGCCGAGGTCTTCTGGGCCCGAATGCTCGGGGCTGTTGGGATGCGTGGAGAGGATGTCGTCGTCATCGTCATCGTCGACTCTGGGAGTGGCTTGGCCGCTGGCGGCTTCCTTGGGCGCTGCTACAGAGCCCGTCCGTTTCCTGAGGGGCTGTTCCGCGTCAGACTGCTCGGCCGCGGGCGACCGCTTGCGCTTCTTGCTGTCTATCGAGTCTTGGGTGTCGTCTAGTGAGGACAATTCGGTGGATTTGGTAGCTTTGATCGGCGACGGTGCGTCGTCATCCCCGCGACTAGAGGCCATGGAGATGTCGTCGTTGTCGGAAAGGGAGTCATTGTCGCCATCGGCGCCTTCATCGTCCATGGAGTAGGTCTTTTTGAGCTTGCTCGGAGTGCTCTCGTAGATTTGATTGTCGTTGTATTGGCCGACAACAACATCTCTTTGGCGCTGGGCCTGCGGTGTGTCGAAGAGGCGTTCCGTTTCGGCCTCGGTGTCGTTGGCCTCCGAAAGGTTACTGTCAGAGTCCGAGTCGTCGCCCGGCCGGGGTGGAGGAGAGCTTCGAGTGAGGTGTAGGCCATCGAGTGAGGCATCATCGCCGTCTCCGTCCTCGACGTCGCTCAGAGGGCTCGAAACGTTGCTGTCGTCATTGTCGAGCGACGCCTGGCCCGTGGGGAGGGCGGTCGACGCGGCCCCAGCAGCCGCCATTGCTTCGCTGGGAATCAAAGAATAGAGGTGGGTTGGCGAGCACAGGCGGGGTGCTGTTGGATGTTTATTTGTGTCGTGGTGGAGAGGTCTTCCTCGCGCCGGCGGTGATCGTCGAGGGGGAAGAGGGAAGAGGGACAGAGCGAATGCAGATCAAGCGCTGGTCGGTCAAGAGGAGGTAAAAGACGAGAAAAAGGGTAATTGAACAAGTCAGCTCTAGAGCAACAGGGCCCGAGGGCGAGTTGGGAGGGGTATGGTTGCTGGCAAGGTGAGGTGGCTGTCGTGGGAGTGTGTTGGTCGGAAAGAGTTGAGTTGCAGCTTTGCCCACCACGGGATGCGCTCATGTGCTGCTCGGCTCTGCTCCTCTTCCTCCCCTTCCCTTTCGCTGTGCATCATTCGCACGGCAGAATCAAAACCCGCCTATTTGCGGTCAAAGGCGGTCAGCTCGGGCACAAAAGCGGGCCCGGGCTATCGCTGCGGGTCTTGAAATCTGCATCCAATCAGGAGGCTGTTCCTTTTGAGAGAGCGTTCTCCACTAAAAAGTTCAAGTCGGCGGAAGGTGCGACAGACGCTGCAATTGAACTTCTTCAGGGCCTCGACTTTTTCCAGGTCACAATTCTACACCTCCAAGCTTCTGGTCCTGTCGCAAACCACAGACTTCTGCCTGTGGCAATTTCCAAGATGGCCAAAGGGTAGGCAATTGAAGAATATGCCATGTACATTATATTGTGCTGACACAATCGCTAGATCTTTCAAGCTGAGTGCCTCCAAGAAGGCGGTCGACCCCACCCTCGATGCCCTCTTCTCAGGAAGCGTATGCTGTGCCCCTCCAAGCTTGACGACTTTCTGGTTCTTCATACTAACGCATTGTAGTCTGGGCCCGTTAAACCGAACCCAAAGTCGAAATACACCGAGCTCCTTCCCGAACGACCAGACCCGGAGGATGATGCCGAGGGTGACGAAGATGCGAGCATGGAGGATGTCGACGGGCTAGAAGATGCCTCTGAGCCGTCCGAGGACGAGGCTGAGACCAAGATCGAGGAGGAGCTGCTTGCGCCTCCCAAGAAGACCAAGGAGCGCAAGCGCAAGCGGGATGAGGGAGACGATATCGAGAGCAGGTACCTGAACAAGCTTGCTGAAGAGGAGGCACGGGACGAGCAGAAGAAGAAGCAGAAGAAGGCGCTCGAGGCAAAGGAGACCGAAGTGGAAGAGGACGACGACACATCATCCGACGAGGAAGACGACGAGGAGGAGTCCAGTGAAGAGCAGGATGCCTCCGAAGGCAGCGATGCGGAGGAGGCGTCCGAGGATGTTGCCGAGGAGGAAGAAGACAGCGACGATGAGATCCCCGTCCACGAGTCCGTCGCAGCAGCCAAGGCCAAGAAGGATACCCCCGCCAAGGATGAAGAGGTCGAGAAGGCCAACCGCACCGTCTTCCTCTCGAATGTCTCCGCCGAAGCCAGCACATCCAAGACGGCCAAGCGCACCCTCCTAGACCACCTGTCCAAGGTTCTGGCGGAAAACGAGAAGATCGAGTCTATCCGCTTCCGCTCCCTCGCTTTCTCTACCGGCGCCATCCCCAAGCGTGCCGCGTATATCACCAGCGCTGTCATGGACTCGACCACAAAGTCCGCCAACGCCTACGTCGTCTACTCGACCCCGGCCGCCGCCCGCAAGGCCTTCGCAGAGCTCAACGGCACCATCATCCTCGACCGCCACCTGCGCGTCGACAGCGTTGCCCACCCTTCGCCCGTCGACCACCGCCGTTGCGTCTTCGTCGGCAATCTGGGCTTCGTCGACGACGAGACCGTGGTCAACACCAACTCGGCCGGCGAGACCAGCACCCGCAAGCGCACCAAGACCCCCGCCGACACGGAGGAAGGTCTCTGGCGCACTTTTGGCAAGCACGCCGGCAAGGTCGAGAACGTCCGCGTCGTGCGCGACCCCAAGACCCGTGTGGGCAAGGGTTTTGCCTACGTTCAGTTCTACGTAAGTGGCCACCCCTGGCCTTGTTGCCGTTGATGCACCCTTTGGGACCTTAATATCGCGAGCACGCCGGCTAACTTTCCCCCTAGAGCGAGAACGACGTCGAGGCAGCCCTCCTGCTCAACGGAAAGAAATACCCCCCCATGCTCCCGCGCATCCTCCGTGTCGTCCGCGCCAAGGCCCCCCACAAGACGGCCCTGGCGCAAGAGCAGCGCAAGAACAAGCTGGCCGCCGCCGCGACGCTGACCGACGGCGACAAGAAGAGCACAAAGTACAAGCACAAGGCGACGCCGGAGCAGCAGTCGCACGCCGGTCGGGCAGCGAAGCTCCTGGGCCGCTCGGGCGGCATCCGCGAGCTGCGCAAGGCGAGCGGCAAGGCGGACAGGCGGGAGAAGGGTTCCAAGCCGGCACCCGGGAACGGGTCGGGCGTTGTGCCCAAGACGCCGGAGCAGTTCATCTTCGAAGGACGGAGGGCGAGCGCCAACGACGGGCGGCCGAACGACGTCAGGATCGGCGGGAAGAAGAAGAGGGTCGGCAAGAAGGGGAGGATCGAGAAGCCGGGTGGACGCAGCACGGCGAGGGCGGAGTCATGGAAGCAGAAGCAGAAGAAGAAGGACTAGTGTGTCGAGATGCCTACTGGGCGTGTAGATATGGTGGTTTGAGAATAACCATGGATTTTGGATCATCTTGAACGGCTGTATCTTGTCCTGTGAAGTGACTTGCTGAGTATGACACGGTTCTATTCATGTTGCTTCACTTCTTTCCTTTGGATATCACCCGATAGCCTCGGCCTCGGGTTGTTCGCTGCCGCTGTATGTGGCACAGAGTATCTGGCAATTTGGCTACCTAGTCCTCTTGAATTGTTGTATGTATAGTATTTGACGTTAAGGCTGCCCTGGCCACCCCGACTTACTCTGTACGAAACAAGGCAGACCCAGAGGACACAGAGATTCACCCCGCCCCAACACCCCTCCCAGGACAGATGTCCACGCCAACATGTATATTTATCCCACCCGCTCACCAGCCATCATCAAGCTCGACGAGGGCCCCGAAGCCACCCTTCGCGACGACCTCACTATCAACGACGAACACAGCGGTCATCTTCGCCGGCACCTCCTTGCTATTATTCTCCCCGATCGTGTGGTGGCACCCCGGCATCTCCATGAAGCTCTCGCCGACGCCGTACACCTTGGGCGGGTTCCCGTTCATGCCGCTCAGGACCTCGCCCTCGGTCACGGTCGCGACGACGGTGGCGCCGGCGTGGCGGTGCGGGGGCGTCCAGGCGTCCGGCGCCAAGGTGAGCTCGAGGCCGATGATGGATTTCCCCGGGGCGTTCTTGAGCTCGTGGTGGTAGAAGAGCTTGCCGCTCTCGCGCGGGCGTGCACTGGTGGGGAGAGGTGTGTTAGTTTGCTGTGCTTGCTAGGAAGAGGGCGGGTATGGTACCGGAGGTCTTCCATGCTTCTCTCCGCGGTTGGGACTGCAGTCATGATGGATTGGTGACTTGAAATGTAGAAGATTGGCTTGTTTGAGAGTTTGTTGTATGTGTTAATGTGAGAGTGTCTTTGCCGCCCGCGAGACTAGGTACTTATATAGTATGGATGTTGACCAAGAAGATCTGGATGAGTGCTCTTCCCCCGGTCCTGAGTAAGCCCCGTGTAACGGGCAGGATACCCGGCGTTGATCTTGAATACCCGGAGCCGGGTATTCGGGTATTCCCCACTATTGCCGGACACGCAGTACCGAGCCCCGGGATACATATCAGCCGCTTCTGTGCGATACCCAGAGTGCTACAGACTTGCCTTTCTTCTTCTACATTCGTCATCCAGAAAAGTTTTCCTGACATCTGACATCAGCCATCAAAATCCCAAAATGAAAGCCGTCCAGATCCTCGGAGACATGAGCTCCCCCAAAATCATCACCAACGACGCCACGCCGACGCCAACACCCACTGGCGCCGACATCCTCGTCAAAGTCCACGCCGCGGCCATCACAGGCGACGCGGTCACCTGGCCCGAGACATACGACACGCCCTCCCGCATCCCAGGCCACGAGATCTCCGGCACCGTCGCCGCGCTCGGGCCCTCCTACCGCGGCCCCCTGGCCGTGGGCCAGGACGTCTTCGCCCTCCTCGCGGCATCCCGAGGCCAGGGCCAAGCCGAGCACGCCGTGTGCTCTGCCGAAGAAGCGAGTCCCAGGCCGTCGTCGCTCTCACACGCCGAGGCCGCTGCGCTCGCGATGCCACTGCTCACGGCGTGGGAGGCGATCGTGGACCATGGGCAGATCACGTCCGGCATGCGCGTTCTCGTCACCGGGGCCTCGGGGGCTGTAGGCTCCGTTGCCGTGCAGATGGTCAAGAGGCTGACGGGGGCGCGTACGGTTGCGCTTGCTTCGGCACAGCACCATGAGGCGTTGAGGAGGCTCGGCGCCGAGGATGTGGCGGACTATAATGTGGAGGGATGGGAGCGGTCGATCCAGGGGGTGGATGTTGTTTTTGATACGGTCGGGGGTGATGTCCTGACCAAGACTTGGGAGACTGTCAAGGAGGACGGGACTATCGTGACCGTGGGTGATCCGCCGCCGGCGTGGGCGTTTGGCCGAGGGATCGCGGCGGAGGCGGGGCGTCTCCCTGGGGTTCGGCACATGCACTTCATCGTGTCGCCTAGTGCGGACCGGCTGGCCGAGGCTTCTGGTCTCGTCGAGGATGGTAGCCTGAAGCGCCCGGCTGTAGAGACGTTCAGCTTCGCGGATGCGCTGGAGGCCTGGGCGTACGCTCAGCAGAGAGGCAGGGGAAAGAAGTCGGTGATCGTGTTTGACGTATGAGAGGATCAGAAGAGCAGAGCAGCAATACACCTTTCAAGCTTGCTAGTGTCTTCAGCCGTTCCCTTGTGTTAGAGTCGTCATGCCATCGTTCTCATCGCCGCCGGGCCACCAGGCAAAGTCTGACTGCAGGTCATCCAGACTGAACCACTGCGACTCCAGTTCCAGTGCAGCTCCCTCAGAGCTTTGCTGATTGCTCGAGGACTCGCCCACAGATGATCCCAGGCTTTCCTGACCACTGCCACACGTCAAACTAGGCACCTGAGCCCCATCAGGAGTGTGACTCGTCGTACTTTTCGACCCCAGCCCCAGCACGTGCCGTGCAATCGTCTGGATCTCCCGGACATTACTCGCCGTCCGCCGCCACACCTCCCCGAGAGCCTGGAGACACCCGATGGTCATGCGTATCTGGTCCCTCGCGACCGCCAGCTCCCTCCCCTCGAGCAGGTACCTGCACGCGGAGAGGAGCGCGAGCGTACCCTCGCTCACCATGCACGTCGTAAAGGGCGTGTGGTGGAAGGGGCGCGCCGGCAGCGCGAGGAGCCTGATCTGCGCCTCGACGGCGCGCAGCACGCGGACGGTGTGGACGTTGATGAGGTCGGGCCGAGGGCGGCCGCGCGCTGGTTCTCGGGCGCAGCTGGAGACGTGCTCGACGTAGTTGTAGCGGAGGTCGGAGAGGGGTCGGTGCAGGCCGATGGTGGTTACGTGGATGATGAGGTGGGCCTGGAACATGAGCTCGTCGATGTCGCCGGCGCTGTTCATGACTTGTCTGTTGTCCTTGGGCAGAAGGAGAAGCCAGCCGTCCGTGGAGGCGTCCACGGCGCGGATGACTTGGGTTGATGTCTCGTTATTTCCGTCCTGTGGTGTATGAGCGAGGGCGAGAGATGCGCAGCGGACGGCGCCGATGAGGTAGGCGAAGGACGAGAATGAGGTGGCTTCTGGTGCGAATTCACGACTGTCGAAGTCGTCCATGGTATGGGGCGATGATGGGATGTTCTGATCGAAAGGTGAGCCACCCGACGAGCAGAGACGAAGGGACTAGCTGGCATGGTGACTTACCCCTGATTCATACTCGGACTCATGGCAAGGCAGATCTACGGTAGCTTCCACATCGGCGACGGACAGATCTGAAGTGCCCAGGGTACCAGCGTAGTACCCGTCGGTGATGTACACCATCCACCACGTCCGCCTCCAGCTTTCCTGCAGCACCGGATCCCCGTTGCCCTGAGCCGCTGCAAATTCGCGTTGGGATAGGCCTATCTCGAGAGACGCCTGGGTCACCAGGTCCATCTCACTTCGAGCCTTGGTCGCATCTCCTTGCCAAAAAAGCGCCATTGAGTATAGCAGACGACACTGAATCAGGACTGGGTCTGGTCGTGAGACGTGCGACAAGGAGTCCATGATCTCCTTTTCGAGGGCGGAAGACCACTGATGCGATCGATAGAGATGGCCGATCAGACGAGTAGCAGTGACAAGAGGTCTCCATCGGGGCCATTTGCTCGCATCTCGGCACAGGCCGACGAGATGTTTCCTCGGAGGGACAAAGGGATGCAAGTTGTGGAACTTGGCGTAGTACAGCCCAACCAGCTCATCGCTCCCGACGGCATCATGAGAAACACCGTCCGTCCCTACCGTCGCGGAGTCCGCATCGAGACCGGCGAGGCCAAGCCCGTCCCCCTCCCACGGGACATCGCCACAGAGAGTCTCGGGTATGCTCGATACGACATCAGCCTCCATCCGCTTGCGCTTCCGCCCGCCGCGGCGCGACTCGGCATAGTCGCAGCCATTCCCGGCGTTCTCGCAGCGGCCGCACCGAGGTCTCTGGCCGTCGCACTTGACGCGGTGGGACCGGCACGGGAGGCAGGCCAGCGACACGCGCGTGAGGGGTCTCTTGCTGGCTGTGGCGTCAACCATGCCACTGGGCAGTTGGATTCAATTCGCGGCATCCAATGGGGTTAGGATATTGGCCGACCATGATGGCGTGTAGATGGTGTTCGGGTATTGAGAATGATGGGGTCGTGGACATCCCGGTTACTCGGGAATCAGTACGGTACGACAGTGGTTGCTTACTCAGCGAACGGCCCCTTTTCGTGGGATGACGTGACGAGGAGTTTCATCCTCACGTCAACAATCCACCATGTCCAGGCAGACATTTGTTATCGCCTTCATCAATATCCCACTGATCAAATGTATTTTCAGCCTGGAAGCGCCGTTCAGCTGAGCCAGGCGTTTCACCTCACTGAACATCAATAGTATCGCACGTTGAGCAGCGGCGTGAATATCAACAGATGTAGCATTTCACGATGACCTTGACACGTCAACGCTACATTACCACTAATATACAACAAAACCAACCCCTATTTACAAGCCCACACACACTCGCTTACAGAGCAAGCGCGGCAACAGCAAGAGCAGCCATGAAAGAGCCGACCATCTTAGTGGCACCGCTGGCCTCGAACGAGGGAACGGTAGAAGGCTAGGGACCATCGTCAGCGATGCGATTATCGCACAGGAATGATATGGAACTTACCTCGGAGACGGGGCTGCTGGGGAGGCCGTGCGACTCGCCGGCGCCGTAGGAGGGATGGGCGCCGGGGCCGGTGGGGACGGCGCCCGAGGGCACGGGGACGACGGCGCCGGAGGTGGTGGTGCAGAGGGTGGTGGAGTTGCCGTGGGGGATGGGGACGTAGACGGGGGTGCTCTCGGGGCAGGGCTCGGAGCTGACGATGCCGGAGGGCACGTGGACGGGGGCGGAGGAAGGGGCCTCGGAGGGGGCGGCTTCAGAAGGAGCGGCCTCGGAGGGAGCAACCTCGGAGGGGGCAGCCTCGGAGGGCGACGGGACGGCGGGGGTCTCGCTCACAACAGGGGCCTCGGTGCTGGGCTCGACGGGGACCTCCTCGCTGCTGGAGACCTCGGCGGGGGTGCTGGGCTCGACAATGGGTCCGTCGGTAGTGGTGGGCTCGGGCTCGACGACAGTCTCGCCAGGCGTGGTGGCGATGGGCTCATCGGTGGTGATGACCTCGTCAGTGGTGGTGGGCTCCGGCTCCGGGCTCTCGGTGGTGGTGGGCTCGGGCGTGGGCTCCCAGCCGCTGGGCGAAGGGGTGGCCGAGAGGCCGCAGGCCTGGGCGGCGGGGACGAGGGATCCCTGGTAGTACCTCCAGATGTTGTAGGTGTTGGCGCACTCGAGGCAGGACTGGAAGCGCTGGTTGAACTCGGCGTTGTCGCAGTAGGCCTCCTCACGGCTCAGGGTGATGCTGGTGCCTGAAGGACGTGGTCAGTAAGATGTGTTGCCATGTGAGCCTCGGAGGACGGATACGTACCGCAGTTCTCGTGGCACTCGTAGTGAGGGGTGCCGGGGTCCTGGCGGGCCTCGAGGGCCATGCCCTGGGGCCAGTCCCATCGGCGCTCGACGTTGGCGGCGACGGCGAGGGTGCCGGAGGCCAGGAGAGTGAAGGCAGCTACGGAGCGCATCCTGAATGGTTGTCTTTGAAACGAGTGTGACGGTACAACACGAACAGTGTCTATTAGGACGGGGAGGTCTCAGGAGGCAGAGTAGACTGGCAGGCGGGGTGAGGAGTGAAGGAGAAGGGAAGACCCGGCACTGGAACGAGGAGACGAGCTCACGAGATATATGCCTGCAGCTTCGGCAGCGGATTTCTGCAAGCCGGTAGGAACAGTCACATCAAGCCCACTCGGCCCCATCGCCGGGACGCCTCGTTCCTCTCGCAAATGAGAGCCAAGACGTACCTGCGCAAACGCCTGACGATAGATCCGGGAAACATCCTTGGAGTTCGCCCTCATCCGTGCTAGTTCTTCCGTGGCGTGAGCTGCCAAGCTGCCCGCGCGCGTGGTTTATTGGTCTCGAGGCCGAGGCGTGGTCGAGGCCAGGGGCGGCCACGCCCAAGAAGCCAATCAGATGGATGGGATCCATCTAATCAATCTTATCTGATCATCTGATAATTCTGTCCGCACAAAAGTCAAAAGGCCTGCCAGGGGCCCTGGCAAGTCTGGCAAGCCTGGCTCGGCGGAGTCGGCGCAGAGTGGACTTGTCGGCCTCTGCTCTACTCGGGCACCGACACCGGCCAACTAGTGCGAGCAGTCCTTTGCTTGGGCCGACTGTGGCTGTCGGCGAACTGAGCAGATTCCGCGAGGTTCCGAGGCCCACTGGAGGGTTGTCTTGTTTGCCGGAGTGTGTTCCCGTCGTAAGATGGGTCGGAGCCCAGATTGCCAGAAACCTACAAGCTGCTCTTCAAGTCTTGCATTCCAGGTACGAATATCAGTAAGGGCTGGCATGAGTTGCACGATAGCCGAAGCTTCCGAGCTCGATGTCATCAGCGAACAGTCTTAACACGGCACTGCCGGTGCTCGACAACTACAGTACAGCAGCTCGAAGCCAGCCACAGTTCAGTCGTTCCTGGTGACACCCTGCAATGCAATGGACATTGCCCAAGAAACATGCCATTGGCCTCTCCAATGAACAGTATTCAGGAAGCATTCGTAGGGCTGCATTTCACCGTGACTTGTTGCGGCAGCGAGGTTTCGTGAGCTAGAGGTATAGCCGATTCAAGAATTGGCTTGCAAAATATACAACACATCTCAATTGCCTTGTTGCTGGTGAGATGTGTGGGCGGCGAAGAGAGATGAAAGGTTGCGGTCGCACTGACTCGCGCCAGGCCCCAAATTGTGCGCTGGGCTTTCGGAGGACATGACTCGAGCTGCCCACATATTCAGTTCCGTAGCTTCAAGTTTAGGCTCCGGTCCTCGCCTTGCTCTTGTTCTGTTCCTGGCCACCACAACTTCACAAGTGCCCGCAGCCTTTTGGAAGACCGGCCCCCGATAGCTCCAGCCCTGGAAGCTGTCATCTTCCACCAGGCGGTCAGCTCAAGAGACAAACAATGCGCCACTACGGTACACGTTGCCATGATGTCCATCAATGGGACACACTGTCTAACACATCTCGTGCCATAGCATGTGCATCCAAGACACCTGCCTGCGTGCTTACCGGTGTTCCATCCGACCGGGAGACTCACCCGGAAGGGCAGAGGGGCTCAGCAGACCGAAGCGGGCCAGCGCGTCTTACACATTGATTACTATTCAGAAGACGACGTCGACAAGTGAGCCGACGGAGGCAGGCCCGATCTCCTTGATCTCTCCACCGAGCCACCGTCTGGTCCCCGCCCACCACCAGTGACGAGGCCAAGCAGACTGCAGCGGTGCCTCTCTTCGACGCCATCACGATCACGGGAGGGACTTTGGGGACTTTGGTGCGCTGGGGCGCTGTCCCCACGGACGGTCGCTAGGCGTAGATCGCCCCATAAGCACTCTTGGCCCTGTAGATCACCCATCCGAAAACAGGTGCTCAGCGGTCTTGGACGTCAATGGCTGTTGAGCTGAGCCGCTGGTGATTTCTCTCTTCGGGCAGCCCTCGCTGATCTTCCAGGGCAGCTCATGACGATCGGCGCCTGGAGAAGTAAGCTTGTTCAGCCTTGGACAATCACTCGACTATCGTGATATTGCATCGCAATACTCTCGGTCTCAGGGCTCGGACAGTCAATCTCTGCCTGACTATTGGGGATCTGTAACGTACACTCCGGCGGTCATGACATCTGTTGTGTAGAATCTCGACGATACCAACTGCCGAAATGACGAGACAGACATATGTCCCTCCTTGGCAACCAAACAGCAGCCCATCCGGTAGTTGACTGACGAAGTGGACGTCAAGAGATCCCCAAACGAGGTCATTACCATTTGGGGAATGGGTTGACCCTCCAAAGAAGAGGATCGACAATACTACTTCGCTGATCGCCAGCCGGATCTGACCCTACGATTATGCCCCTGTCAACCGTTGACCCGCCTTGCCGGGATGTTGAAGCTTCACCTGCTTTCCGCGAACGTCCTTTGGGCAGCGTATGTCGCCCGTGGGCCTGCGATGTGGACTCTTGCAGGCATGAGCCGGGTAGGTCGAAGAGACGAGCCGCCGGCAGTGCTTGATCCCGAGCACAGCAACACAGCAAAGCCGATTCCCCCCGTTCTTGGCCTGGAGACCTCCAGCCTCGTTGCATAAGCCAAGCCGTGGTCCGCTGCGGCTAGGGCTCCATCCAAGGGACCGTTGCTTTTACGTGCTATGCGTGGCCCTATGAGGTGTCACGGCCATGCTGGTCCTCTCCAGCATGGACGGGTCTTTGCTTCTCCTCCAGAAGAACCGTCGAGGCGGCTCAACAGATGAAAGGCTGCTCCGCTGCAATGACGATCCTTGGAGAGACGAACACTTCAGAGCACGCCGCCTCGTCGACGGCCTCGCAGATCGGCTTCGATATGGGTTAGGCGCGGCTTCCAAGCAATAACTTCACGGCTGAGGCTGGGTCGTGATGGATACACATGCGTCATTGCAATCTTGTCGTCTCTGGCTTCGGCTCTCTTCCACGGGAACGTGAGGACATGACGATGGGAGCATGCCGTGGAAGACGGGTATAAAACGATGTCTCGCAACCCTCAAAGTCCTGATCAGAAAGTCTCATCACCAACCACATCTTCAACACCATCTCTCCACCTCCTACCAACCTCAACTCCCTCGTACATACTTAACCCAACTTCAAGATGAAGGCCACTTTCTTCTCGCTCGCCACTCTGGCCGTCTCGGCCGTCTACGCGGCCCCCTCTCCCGTCTCTGACGTTGAGAAGCGCCAGGCCAGCGACGCCGTTGGCGGACTCGACAACCTCCTCGGCGAGGGCGGCCTCGGCCTCGACCAGGTCGGCGACCTGCTCTCCGGCGGAAACAACGGTGGCGATGCCGCCGGCGACGCCGCCGAGGGCGCCAGCGACATCACCGACACGGGCGCCCTGATCGAGCTCCTCGAGGGCCTCCTGGGCAACGTCCAGGGCAACACCGGTGCTCTCGGTAAGACTTCCGAACTCAAACATTGTCCCTCACCCTCAGCAAGCTAACACCGCCCCAGACGACATCATCAGCCAGGTCGACGACGGCAGCATCACCCAGGAGGAGGGCCAGGCCCAGGCCATCCCCGAGCTCGAGAACATCCAGTTCCAGCTCACCGAGATCGTCACCTCCATCACGGGCGCCGCCGGCCTGACCGTCCGCGACGGCGACGTCGACCGCGTCCTCAACCTCGTCGTCACCCTGCTGTCCGTCGTCCTGGCCACCGTCAACCAGCTCGTCACCATCCTCGGCATCACGCCCCAGCTCAACACCCTGCTGGCCTCCGTCTTCTCCCTGCTCACCGGCCTCCTGACCGCCCTCATCGGCCTCCTCAGCGGCCTGCTGCCCGGCCTCGTCGCCGCGCTCAGCCCCCTGCTCGCTGGCCTCGGCAACGGTCTCCTCGCTCCTCTGCTGACTCCTATCGTCGGCCTTGTTGCTGCTATTGCCCCTCCCCTGCCTGCTTAAGCGGTTTACTATCTGAGGCGGCTTCGGTCGCAATAGATCACATCAGACGCAAGCCTGAATCAAATAGTAATGATAATTACATACCATCATCTTGTGTTTTCGTGCATCGTGAGCAATCATTTGTCGCCAAGTGATGCATCCATATGCTTGCCCCTCTTGAGTTAAGATGTGGGATCTCAGGCTTATGACACTGGCGCCATCCAGCACACCATCTAGTGAAGGATTTTGGCCACGACTTATGCCCTGTCTAAGTGAGGGCATCATCCGGTCGTGAAATTAAAGGGATCCTCTCATGTCAGGTCTCCTAATTCAAAATCATGAGTCTGCAATGCCCTGGATTTTACACCAGCACTGTAGTCGATGGCATTACGAGACGTATGTTTGCAAGGCAGCTGTATTGCAGCAAATTAAGTGAGAAACAAAATTCATCATAACTACTGCTGGACTACAAGGTGTACCTGAATCCCTCCCTCCCCTCGCACAGCCCCTCGCCCCTGTCTGCCTTTCTGTTCTGGCGGCGCAGCAGGAACATGGTCAGCAGGGCCGTGACCACGGCTGCGATGTTGATGGCCATGACGGCCACGAGGCCGGGGATGTAGTTAGGGGCGTCCTGCTGGCCTGTGTCGAGGTTAGCAACGCGATCATAGAATCACCAGAAGGGAGTGCTTACGGAACACCATGCTCGAGTAGATGCCGCCGATGCCGCTGCAGCTGATGAGGATGGCGGTGGCGACGGCGCGGCGGGCGTCGCCCACGATATTGTTTGCCTGCCACGCCATGGTCGTGACGACGAGGCCGTTGGCGCCCGCGACGCCGAGGAACGTACCCGCGTACCTGGGCGTGGGCGCGTCGAGGAAGCCCGTCATGCAGAGCCCCACGATGCCGACGACGCCCTGGAACACGACGAAGGGCCCGCGCATCTTGAGCCTGTCGGCGAGCCAGGAGATGGCCATGGCCTCAACAACAGAAAAGAGCGAGGGCGGCGTGCTGAGGATGAAGGACATCTTGAGGGAGTAGCCGAGGCCGCCGCGCAGGATGATGGGCAGGAAGAAGAGGAAGGCGTAGACGCCGACGGCGCCGGCCATGTACATGAGGGAGAAGGCCCAGGGCTTCCAGTCGGCGGCGGTGCGGAGGACGGCGCGCATGGTGACCTTCTCGTGCTCCTCGGGCCCGCGGTCGGCGGCGAGGCGCGCCTTGACGAAGGCCTTCTCCTCGGGGGTGAGGAAGGTGTTCTTGGGCGAGTCGGGGAAGTCGACGATGATGAACCAGGAGCCGAGGCCGGCGACGGCCGTCAGGGTCCCCTCGATGATGTAGATCCAGCGCCAGCCTTTCCAGTGGTGGTGGTTGGCGATCTGGATGATGCCGTAGGCCAGGATGTTGGCGAAGGCGGACAGGGCGGCGGCGGTGAGGAAGAAGCCTGGACAGTCAGTATGATGGCTGGACTGGGCTCATCACTGCATCACGAAACTTACCGGCCATGCGCTTCTGCACTTCATAGCGAGCATACCACGAGGAGACCAGGTAGACGCATCCTGGACGTGTCAGTAAGATCAGCATGGCGTGGTACATCTTCGACAGAGTCGACGTACCTGGGAAGAAACCGGCCTCGAACAGGCCGAGCAGGGTCCTCAGCACGGCGAGGCCCTCCCAGCTGTTGAGGAACCCGACACCCATGGTGACCAGACCAAAAGCGACGGCGAGGAAGGCGAGCCAGTTGGCGGCGCCGAGCTTGTGGATGAAGGCGTTGCTGGGCAGCTCGAAGAGGATGTAGGGCACGAAGAAGACGAAGAGGATGATGGAGGCGCGGTTGCCCTGGTCGAGGCCGAGGTCCTCGTCCATGCCGGCGATGCGGGCGACGGCGACGTTGGAGCGGTCGACGAGGGCGAGGGTGTAGAGGCAGCCGAGGATGGGCAGCAGGCGCCAGTCGATCTTGCGGAGGAGCCTCTTCTCGAAGGCCTTGTCGTGGGTGCTCTGGAGGTTGTTGTTCTCGACCGAGCCGAGGTCGAGGTCCTCCTTGGAGGTGCTCATGGTCTCGTTGTGGTCCACGCTCTGCTTGTCATCCATGATGTCTGTCTGTCTGTCTGTCTGTCGTCTGCAGATGTCATTCAAGGGCGCAGTGCAGGACTGGATGACCCAGAGTGGATATCCGGGGATTCATGTCAAGCTATATAGTGGCATCATGTCCTCGTCCAAGGGAGGGGGAGACATGTCCACTTGTTGGTGATGATCCCTCCCCCGGTGTCCCCATCTCGCCGAGCTTGTGGCTCCTCGCATTGGCCGTCGGCATGAACCTCACAGGTGCCCGACCATAGCCGAGAACCATCGGACCATCGGCTATGGTGAACGAGCAGCACTAACCTCAGCCCAGTGGCGCCCGATGCCGGCTCCACGGATCCGGACCTCGACGCACAGCGGGGATCCTTGTCGCCATGGCCACCACCAACAAACTAACATTGCATGGCCCTGCGTCCTTTGCGCGGGGTAGCACGGGGCCCCGGATTCCATCTCGACTCGCCGATGGTCCGATAGCGACGCCTACGAACTGAAGACATCCCGGGGTGTCACCGCCATGGAGCCCCCAAGCCAGCATCATGAGGCCGGCCGGCGTCCCCCGGCAGCGGGCCGGAAGAGAGGCACCGCCTGCGAGCGCTGCAACAGGCGAAGGACGAGATGTGACGGCTGGATCATCGGCGTGCCCTGTACCAGCTGCAAGAAGAGCAGCAACCATGAGCAGTGCACCATGATACAGTCGAAGCGCCGAAGGTGAGACCTGCATAGTCGTACTGGTCATCATGATTCTTACACGACTTGTCATAGGGGCGCAGATGGGCGTTATACGTTTGGAGGCGATGAGGACTCGCGCCAGAGCTCGGGAGGGTCTCAGGTGGACGTGTTGACGCCTCTGCCAGCGTCCAGTCCACTCTCTGCAGCTCAGGGTGCGCGTCGTCGCCCAGGTTCGGTCCCTGCTTCTCGCAGCGAGGGAGGAGGTCTGTCAGACTGCGACACGGCCTCGACCTCGACGGCCAATGGTCTCACGGCGCAGCCCAGGAGAGCCTCCCTCGCCGGGCCGACGCGATCACAGACGACCGCCCAGCCCAACTTTGTCGGCGAGAGCTGGTACGCGTCCTATGTCATGCGAGGGTACAAGCCCGGCCACTCCAGCTTCCACCGCCCCATCGACGACTGCAACGAGACTGTCCAGAGCGTGACCCGCGACGCCGTGCAACCACGAAGTCCGACGAGACCCGCGCCGTCCCGAGACAGAACCACCGCCCTGTCCGACCTGCCCGCGCCGGACCTGCTGGACCGCCTGATCAGGGCGTACTTTGACCGGTTCCACGCCTTCTGCCCGATCCTCGAGAAGAAGTCCTTCTTCTCGGCCTTCGCGGACGGCAGCGTCTCAGGCACGCTCATGCGCAGCATCCTCTTCGTCGCCTCGGTGCACTGCGACATGGAGGTGCTGCACCTCATGGGCTTCAGCACGCGGCTGGACGCCAACGACCACCTGCACACGAGGGCGAGCGCGTCCTTCGACGCCGACCGCGAGTCGGACCGCACGAGCATGGTGCTCGCTTCATACCTGCTGCACTACTGGTTCGGGGACCCGACGACGTATCGAGACGTGCACTGGTGGCTCGCGGCGTCCATCAGGTCGGCGCAGTGCATGGGCTATCACAGGAGCACGAGGAACACGCAGATGCCGCCCGCGGAGAAGTCGAGGTGGAAGCGTGTCTGGTGGTGTCTCTATGTGAGTAGCTGTGCTTTGTTTGTGGCCAAAGGCTGACCATCTCAGGTACGGGACAGGCAGATATCCCTCTCGACGGGCACGCCGATGGTGATCAACGACGCGGATCATGATGTGGAGGAGTTGGTGATGGAGGACTTGACGGATGAGACCCCGGAGACTGCGCAGTACATCATCTCTCAGATGGAGCTCAGCAAAGCTGGTGAGATGGACTTGGGTCTTTCTAAGGGACATGATGCTGACTGCATAGCGGCACGATTGTATTTCCTTCACTGTTCACCATCCCGCCTCGCCCTGAGCCGCGAGGCCTCCGTTCGCCAACACGCCATGGAAGATGTCCAGACAACGCTCAAAGCCTGGCACGATACGACGCAAGCCTTGAACTTCTCCAATGGAGATCACCATCTCAGTCTTACTCTGAAAGTCTGCTACCAGTACATCTACCTTCCGCGCCTACCTACCTGACCTGAGCTGACCTGGGAAAAGCTACTATCTGATCAACCTGCACCAGCGCCTGGCGAGACAATGCCCGAGAGCAAGAGAAAACACCCTCGTCGTCGAGTCGGCAGTGCGCGTCTTCAACCTCGTCGAGGATTCCCTCCTCTACTGGACACCAGAGCACTTCCCCATGATCTAGCAAGTCCCCGTGCCGACGACCTCAGCTCTAGAGGGCTAGCTGACCAGTTCACACAGTGTATCGGCCCTCTTCTCCGCCATGATGGCCCTCGCCGTCGACGGCACCGCCTCGCCCCCCAAGAGCGACCTGCTCCTGGGCAAGATCCGCCCGGGGCTCCTCGCCCTGAAGCAGTTCGAGCCCGTCTACGTCCTCGCGCGCTGGATCAGGAGTTTCTTCATGAATATCCTCAACCGCTCCGAGCCGCGCGGCACAGACAGCGAGGCCCCTGATGCCCAGGTCGCGGCAGACGTTCCGGCCGTGCAGCAGCCCATCACGCCGCAGAGCGTGCCTCACGTGCCGCCAGAGAGCGAGCAGGCGGGCGGGCAGCAGATCCCCGCCGAGATGGGATACCCGGTGCCCATGTCCATGGCGACGCCCGACTTCCACTACGACGCCGGCGGGCACGTGGGCGAGTGTCGTACCGACATGGGCGGGTTCTGGCCGACGTCGCTGACGCACGGGGTCTTCTCGAACGGGTACACGAGCGACGCGATGGAGTTCCCGCAGCCCGACTCGCTGCAGTATCAGGCCATGTACTTCCTGGCGGACCTGGGCATCGCGGGGTCCGAGTGATGGGCCGGGGTCTGGGCGGTAGATAACAGTCTATAGACTAAGAAACATGCCCTTGTTCTTAAACATGAGACTAAACCATAACCTGGGCTGAAGTGTGTCTACCCCGCGGGGTAATGTGAAGCGGCCGCTGGCGAGTCTGGGGTAGTCTGGGGACGTGAGCATCTCGGCGATGGTCAGAGTCACGGCATCAAGCTCATGCTGCGTCCCCCGCCGGAGCGTACCACGTTGCAGATCCCCCGCAGCCTCTCGCCAGGGCATGTTGGTGCTGTGTTGGAACTTTGTGTAGAAACGTGACTAGTGCTAGCAGAGAACTAACGGTCTCGAAGTGCTGTAGTGCCTTGGCCGAGGCCCTCGCGGTAGCCGATCATCGGAGATGGTCACCATAGCCGACGGGGTGGCAGCAGTCCATAGCCGAACCCAGGGGGCGAGGCATCTCATGGTTAGAGATGGCCTTGGATGAGCCGGAGAACAGTATGCATGTAGTCTTGATAGACTTATAAACCTGTTGGTTTCAAAATGATGTTGTTCTTCAACAAGTCAATCTCTGACGAGCCTTTGGTTGCACTGGCTTGATAGCTGCCTCTTGTACGGTGCTTACAACTTGGTGCTCATCACCGACACCAAGACTGTAACTCACACATCACCATGGGTACGGCCTCATATGGGCGGCTGCGGGTGCTTAGGCGCAGCAACCTGCTGCGTCAACCAGCGTCGACCCGGCAGACCCGTCCACTCTCAAATATGAACGGACCGCGGGCGAAGAAGTCCAACGTCCAGTTCGGAGGACCAGTAGGTATGTCACGCGCTGCAAACCACGACGTACCTTCACGTACAAGTCATCTAACAACGGACTAGGACTCATCGGCCTGGGCCTCGCAGCAGTAGGCATCGCCAGCGGCACAGGCCTCGCCGTCCAGTCAAACCAGCCGCGGCAGTCATCTACGCTCCCGCTCTCAGAAACCCCCAAGGTGCACCACGACACGTCCTCGGCAAACATCAAGGCGGCCTGCGAGGAGTTCGCCCAGATCATCGGCGCCGAGAACCTCTCGACGGCGGCGCCGGACCTCGTGGCGCACTCGGGCTCGGACTACCAGTCCTACGCCTGGTCCGAGGACACGGCCACGCTGTCGCAGGTGATCCTGTACCCGCGGACGACGGAGGAGGTCTCGGCGCTCGTCAAGGTGTGCGCGCGGCGGCGGCTGCCAGTCACCCCCTACTCGGGCGGCACGTCGATTGAGGGCCAGTACATCACGGACCGGGCCGGCGTGTGCGTCGACTTTAGCCGCATGAGCAGGATCGTCGAGCTCAACACCGAGGACCTCGACTGTACCGTGCAGCCCGGTATCGGCTGGATGGACCTGAACGAGGAGCTCGCGGCGCACGGCCTGTTCTTCCCGCCGGACCCGGGCCCGGGCGCCATGATCGGCGGCATGGTCGGGACGGGCTGCTCGGGGACCAACGCGGCGGCCTACGGCACGATGAAGGACTGGGTGCTGTCGCTGACGGTTGTGCTGGCGGACGGGACGATCATCAGGACGCGGCAGCGGGCGAGGAAGTCGAGCGCCGGGTACGACCTGACGCGGACGTTCGTCGGGAGCGAAGGGACGCTGGGCCTCGTGACCGAGGCGACGCTCAAGCTGGCCGTGAAGCCGCCGCACGAGGCGGTGGCCGTGTGCACGTTCCCGACGCTGCGGGACGCGGCGTCGGCGGTGCGCGAGGTCGTGTCCAAGGGCATCCAGGTGGCGGCCGTGGAGATCCTGGACGAGGTGCAGATGAGGAACATCAACGTGTCCGGTCTGACGAGGCTGGCGTGGGCGGAGGAGCCGACGCTCTTCTTCAAGTTCGCGGGCAGCGACGAGCACATCGTGGAGCACGTCGCGAAGCGCGTGGGCGGCATCACGCGGGCCAACGGCAGCACGTCGTACACGTTCGCGTCGAGCGAGGAGGAGCGGGCGGAGCTGTGGTCGGCGCGCAAGAACGCGCTCTGGAGCATGCTCGCGCAGAAGAGGGCGCCGACGGACAAGGTGTGGACGACGGACGTGGCCGTGCCGCTGAGCAAGCTGCCGGACATTGTCGAGGAGACAAAGGCCGACATTGAGCGGTCGGGGCTCCTGGGGTCCATCGTCGGGCACGTCGGCGACGGCAACTTCCACGCGCTGCTGCTGTTCCCCGAGGAGAAGCGTCAGGTCGCCGAGGACGTGGTGCATCGCATGATCGACAAGGCCATCGCCATGAAGGGCACGGCGACGGGCGAGCACGGTGTTGGCCTGGTGAAGAGGGACTATCTGGAGAAGGAGCTCGGCAAGGAGACGGTCGATGCGATGAGAGCGGTAAGTTTATTTTTCATGTCTGAGTGATCTGTCTGAGTGAGCTGAAGCTGAAGCTGATCCTGGTGACAGATGAAGAACGCCTTTGACCCGTTGTGCATCTTCAACTGCGACAAGGTCGTCCGTATGGAGGTGCCGTCATGATATCCAAGGGAGCATATCAATATAGGGAGCAGGAGTTGATGCCAGCTCGTGTATGTTCTTGATGAGTTGTGTAACGCTGTGTGAGGCCGTCCAGCCTGAGTGTCTGGGCACCGTCGGTCGAATGTTGGGGCACCGCAGTGAAACACTGACCTTGCGCTGTAGATTCGCTGTCAACTCGAGGGTTAGTGATCGTGTTCAGGGGGCCGGCGCTATATATGTCGAAAATCTGGGGCTGAGTAAATGCTGTGGATAGGGTCTACAGCGGCAGACTCAGTATCTATTCTTGGGAACAAGTAAGGACTGCTTCTAGCGGGCCATGGCGCACGTTACCCCGGTACCAAGATCATCAAAGCGCCAGCCCTAGAACTGAAGCCAAGCACTGCGAATTCTTCAGATGCCCTCCGAGCTTCTCCGATATCTCCAGCAGACGAGGTCCTTGTGCTGCAAGTCAAGACGAAGCCATGTGCCGGCAAGAGTCCGCATATGTACAAGTATTACAGGGAATCTCTTCGCTTCGAGAGAAGGAACCAGATGCATGCTGCGGGCATAGGTACGCTGTAAGCAACTTGAAGCTCAGCCAACCCTGGCGCCGGGTTTCCGCCCAACCGACCGTAACATAAGCGATCACCCATAACGCGCCATTCGGAAATAATGTCCATTGCAGTGTAGGCTACTTTGGCTAGCCATTCGAGCACTTGGACACTCGATCGCTGGACAAGGGAGCGTCCCACAGCACTCTAATTTCAGTACCCTGGGCTCGCAGTGGGCAACTCTTCCCACAGCCCACCATCAGGCTTCATCAGCCCCACGAACCCGGCCACTTGCGCACCTGTGTTCCTTCAAAGCTGTGTCACGGGCCGTGAATGGAGACCCCGAATCCCGCCAAGAAGCACTAGGCACAGGTTCCTGGCGGGCGTGGCAGGACACTCCTGGACGGGCTGGAGGGCTGTGCCGCACGGCGACAGGGGAGCGGCTCACGAGAACAGGGGTTCGGCACCGAGAGCGCGTACAAGGCGAGATGATACTTATGGCCCCCAAGGATCTCTTCCACGGTCGCATGGCCTTCTCGTCATTTGCTCCTTTCGTGCCTCCTTTTTGCGCCCCGACTCTGTGCCTCGACAAGTTGCCAGCTTGAGTGAGGCAGCACCCCCTACTTCGCTCCCACGAAATGGCGTTCCAGAATGCGGACGAGAGGTCGTCCGTGGAGATCAGCTCCGAGTTTATCGGATGGCACGTCGCCCAGCAGAGTATGTCTGGTTCTTTCTCGCTTGCGCCCGCTCACCACTGACCTCTGTCTCGCAGCGGTGGCCGTGAGCTGCCAGCCCGGCATCCCGTGGACGACCAACGACAACGGTTTCGGCGGGTGCTGCCCCTCGCCCGATGCCTCATCTGGATGCCCGCTGCGCACCGATTGCGTATCTAACACGGGCTTGTGGGATAATGGCGAGTCCAGCGCATGGTACGGATACGCGACTCGGAGACTTGCGACTCTGCTGACACCCACCGCAGCGGCGAGGGACGAGGGTGTCGAACGATGCACGTGTACGAGGAGTACATACCGGGATCATGGGCGTCATCATCCGTGAAGGCCATCATGTGTGTCTCCACGACGTGGTCCTGGGATACGGTTTTCCACCGGGTCGCAGAAGCAACAGAAGGCTCGACAGGTTCGTCTCCTGTTCCATAGCACGCCCATTGTTCCCACTAACACCACTCCCAGAAAGCTCGATAGCCAGCTCGACAGCGACATCCGGCTCCGAATCATCCCCAGAGTCGACACCGTCATCCACAGGCACGTCCACCAACAGCGAGTCCTCTTCGACATCGTCATCAACAGCATTACCCGGGACCGACGACAGCGACGATGACGGCGGCGGCTCCAGCCAAGCCTGGATCGCAGGCGCAGTCATCGGCCCCATCTTCTTAATCGCCGCCCTCGTCCTGGGCATCTGGTGGTACAAGCGGCACTCCGCGAAGAAGGCGGCCGCGGCAGAATTAGCGACCGGCGGCCCAGGGAACAACGAGAGCGCGCCGGCCATGGCCTACAACAACTACTACAACGACCCGAACCACCAGCAGCAGCAGCAGCACTACGGCGGATACGCGCAGGGTCAGCAGCCGTACTCGCAGCAGTCGACGCCGTATCAGCAGGACCCCCATGGCGGATACTATAACACGCCGCCGCCGCCCGGGCCGCACGCCGGGTGGCATCAGACGCCGGAGACGTACACGTCGGAGCTGGATTCGTCGCCGCAGGTGAAGCCGGCGGAGCTGCCGGCGCAGTACAGATGAGGGATGGTGGAGTTGATACCCGGTGATGTGAGGAGTTGCTCGCCACGGCGGCGTTCAAAATAAGATATTGGGCATGATGATACACGAGACTTGATTGTCAAATCCAAACCATGTACAAAAGCACAATGTGAGCCATGCATACCCAGGGAAATGAAAATAGACGACCCTCTGTGAGAACATGGCATGTAGTACTGTCTGTCCTTCGGACGGAGCTGATGGCCGTAGCTCACCGAGGTGCGTTCTGGCACAAGACGACTCGAATCTGCGACGTGCAACTGGCAGGCCACACAATTTGATGGCCGTATACCCGAATGATCTAATTGGCGGTCAAAATGCTGCTTATCCATAATCCATAAAGTCAAGCTGGCGACCTTCCAACCCAGTGGCTGCCCGAGCATCCTCAACTCACGATGGTGTTCGGAGGCGGCCAAAGCAGTGCACCACCACGGCGGACCTAAGCCCTACAGGGCCCTGGCTAGGACTCTGCTAATCTTCTGGGCAAACTAGCGAGCGCGCCGCCTATCACGTAGCGGGACTGACGAGGGTGCCCCGGATCTGTGGTGATATTTATAGCACACAGCAAGACACTAGCCAGCACACCACCACCCGCTCAGCCCTCCTGGGCGGGGACACAACGAGGCTGGCTTTCCAGATGAAGGTGGTGTCGACACTGCATCTGGTTTGTCGACCGAGCCTTGCGTCATAGTATGCCTTGTAATGAGAACCTACGCCGGACGATGGACTGGAATGCGGACGGGGCCGAGTCCCGAGAGTCTACCCGCCGTTGACGAAGGAATGAGGCCGGCGTGGGGACTTGGAAGGCCCGTCCCGTACATCACGATCTAGCCTCAAGTTTGAGAAGGGCCAGACGTCGTCTCTACATCGCCTACACTCAGGATCCGTTTCTCCGATAGAAGGATACCAAGATGAGTCTCCATCAACATCCGAGGCCCTTTTCGCTTCTGCGGAGACATCTCGCATTGGGACGCTGCTGGTTGATGCAAACACGCAGCCTGGGCCCCCGAGGATCGCGGTACGCGTATTCCGCATGGTAGGGATCTGCGTCGTGCCCGAGAGAGTCGAGGGCCTTCCGCCAAGCGTAAGCAGGGTAACTCCGCCGCCATACCGACTTGGCCAGCCAGTCTCAACCGCCCTTTCAGCGGCCAAGCAGGATTCGAGAACCAAGAGGCAATAGACGAGGTTGAATCTGTAGCCGGGCCATGGCACATCACGGTTGGCAGGCTGCGGGAGCATGCTGCTCATCATCTCTTCTGTGTAACATGCCCGGGCTCCCTCCTCTTCCACGCATCGAGCACTCTCCTCTCTGCTCATCAAGTAAACGGCTCGTCTTGCTGCCTTGCTGTCCCTGAAGGATAGTTGCAAGACGCCACAGAAACGCCGGCTTAGGAACGACAACCCACCACAGGTGCGACCAAACGAGAACAGACGCGACGATGACGACGGCTTCTTCGAATCCCGATGACCCCGAGTATCGCTCGTTGATGGAGGAGCAAGACAATTTCTTGGGATGGCACATTTCCGGCCCGACCAGTACGTCAAAGGATCCCCCTGACGCCGCCCTGCTGCGTCTCACGGCGCCTCCCATGCCAGCAAGCACTCAACTAACACGTCGCGACGGAAAGCCAGCGCCATGACCTGCGGCACCTCGAGCATCGTTCACACGTCCGGCACATACGCGCGATGCTGCTCGTTCGACGTGTGCTACATGGCCACGGCCTGCGACCAGGCCGTCCTCACATGGCAGAACGGCGACACGTCTAGCTGGTAATGGCAGCCCGGCCCAAGACCGAGCTTCTCAACTGACACTCTCGTTCCGCAGCAGCGGGACCTATTCCTGCGTCACCATGGAGATCTTCAGCACGTTCAGGACCGAGGAGGACGCACGGGTCCGCATCCTCTGCGGCGGGAACTGGGGCGCGCATACCGTGTTCGGCCACATACCCGTGACGACCACGTCAGGTACGTTGCCACCGTCGTGGAAGCGCGTCTCTGTCACTTGTACTGACGGTTCCTTTCGCCAGCAGAACCGACCGCCTCGTTGAGCGCTGCCTCGGCATCCACGCCGACGGACTCCGGCGCCAGCAGCACAGCCAGTCCCTCACCCAGCAGCACATCCAGCCCCTCGGCCAGGAGCACAGCGAGCCCTGCCGACGGGAACAGCGACAGCAGCGACGACGGCGGAGGAAGCATGGCCTGGATCGCCGGCGCCGTCATCGGGCCCATATTTCTCATCGCCAGCATCGTGCTCGCGTTTTGGTGGTATCGACGGCGGCGCGCGGCGAAGGGTGCGGCGAGCAACGGCCAGAACGGCGCGGCCCCGAGCACCCAGCATATGTCGCAGTCATACCACGATCCGCGCATGTCGCTGCATCCGTACCAGGGCGGTCCGGCACAGGCGTATGACCCGCGCGTCTCGCAGATGTACCAGCAGCAGCAGCATGGTGGTTACTTCCCGGCGTCATCTCCGTCGCCTGGGTTCCCGGGGCACAATGTTCCTGGGGGTTACTATGCGCCGCAGGCGCAGCCGAAGGACGACCAGCAGGCGATTGCGCCGACAGAGCTGGATGCTGGAAGGAGAGAGACGCCTGCGCCATAGTGGTTATCGTGAGAGCCAAGACGATGAAGGGGGTCGAGTGCAAAGGTTGGATGGGAAGGATTGTGCGAGGAGGATGACTCCGAGGGAGCGGCATGATACCATTCCGGCGTATGAAGGTTTATTCAGGCAAACTGCCTATTTATTGCAATAATACGAGCCTGCCTTGATTACTATTTGCAGTTGATAAGCAAGTTGTGTTGAGCTCTTCATCAACGTCCAGGGCGCGCCTTAACAGTATTAGGGCCTCTTCGGTGTGTCTCCCGGTGTACATCTCGGTGTGCCTCCCGGTGTAAAAGACCCGCCAAGTTTTCCGCCCCCTGAATTTACTTCAATTCAGCAGATTCCGCTCTCAGCGCTCGTGGTCAGAACATCTTGGATCGCTCAGCCAACGGTATCTCAATGACACAAACGTATACAGCATGGGTCTTTCGATAATTCCATGAGTGATGCCGGGCTCATTGCTCGGTCGGCCTGTCAAGTCTTGCAACCAGCAGTCCAGTGCCCAAGCTGACGATGGCCTCTGCTTTCACTCGCAGCATCGCCACCAGGCCTCCAATCCTTCAACGCCATCAATTCCTGCCTATATGCAATAGGCTTCATTTCTCGACACAACGTCTTCATAGCCGCCGCTCATGCATCGTGGCCCGCCATTGCTCGGCCCCTCGTCACCCCCGGTTCCTTCACGTCAGCACTGCGCGATGCGCCGAGGATGACTGGGAAAGTCCGTTAGACTTTGTCCACCGACATATAGACTTGGGAGATCCCTCCTGCCAGATATGCATGGTCAACCTCGCATCCATCAAGCAGTCAAAACCACAAGACGGGCATGACAAGGCGATAGCACGCTACCGCAGGTACGGCGTCATGCCCCTCTGCGAAGCCTGCTGGCAAAAACACCGAGTCAAGGCGAAGAAACGAGAGTCCATCAAGGCTGAGAAGCTCGCGGACAGGCGCCGGAGGATCGACCTGAACTTTCAACACCTCGCCAGCCTCCCGCCGGGCGAGCAGGTGCCGATCCGCTACGCCGTGGACAAGCTCATGAGTGCGCTGGCAGAGACCGAGCATCCACATCCAGGGTCCGCGAGGCCGGAGCGCTGGTACAGGGCATATATCCGGCAGTCCTGGGAGCTGGAGAAGCACCTGCGGATAGGGAAGGTTCGGGGTCGTTGGATGTGCGACAAGCGACGTGTTGACGCGATGGACTTTGCTGTCTACTTTTACCGGTGGGACGAGCACGCTGAGGTGTAGAAGCTTGCATGGTTCGCATACTCGCGCCTCGATAAGGCATGGACGTCCTTTTGGATCGATGGTATCAAAGTTTGAGGCCTTCTGTCTTGACGCCACCATCGCAGTCATGCCTACACCGCGAACAACGCCACACGGCGAACTGACTCTGGCATCACGTAAAGTGTAGAGTTCAAAGCTTCCAGTCAGGTTCAAATATCCAAAGAATTTGGTACTGAAAACCAATGCGTCGCATCATTCTCTTCTTGTTACTTTCTTCCACCACGCTCTCTCCACCCTCTTGTTCACGCCTTCTACTTACATCGTCTGCCCGCCCAGTCGCTTCTGGGCATTTTGCCTGACAAAGATAGCCTCTTGCCTGATTGTTCTTCTCGAAATGCTAAGAGTTTCTCGCCCACCACCCCGTGGATGGGGCATGAGAGCATTGGGCCGCACTTTCGGGCATCGCACCCCGGAATCGAGCGCAAGAACGGCACGGTATGATGACCAACGCTTCCCCCCTTCTGCATGTAAGCTGACCCTTGATAGTCTCCAGAGGAAATGCGCATTCCTCCAACTACCTCTGGACGTAGTGATCATGGTGACAAAACAGATGTACAAGTCAGATCTCCAGATCTTGGCCCAGACGTGCTGCACGCTACGCCTGCTCGTCCTCGGGCCTGGAGAGCAAGATGTCATGACAAATGCAACATCATGGCCGATGAGGGGAATCATTCATTCCAGAAGCCTTCTACGTGGCTTTGAATATGAAGGCTGCATGGAGGTCTATCTCAGAGTCACCCGGGACCGCATCGGAATTCGAGGCCTCGACAGCTACGACTGCCGGGACTGCTCGGGTAAGCACTTCGTCCAGCTCGTCGACTTTCCCGATATGGCCCTGTATGCCGCAAGAAAAGATTTGGTCGACTGCCCTTCGCGCCAGGATACTTGGGATTTCCACGTGAGAGCCAGCCACGTCGAAATCGCGCTCAGATACATCGACAACTGGACCGTCATCGGATCAATACGCCAGGAGCTCGTCAAGTACATCGTGCAATCCTACATGCACGAGACCCTGGCAGATCGTGTGGCGCGCTCGAGGTATTCTCGGTTCGTCACATCCAACAAAGTGGCCGTAAGGCCCAAAGTCGTCCTGAGCTCAAACCCCGACGGAGCCGGGAAACGGCGGCCGTGCTTCCTCCTGAAGACCGTCCGCAAACTGCGCTTCAAGGATATTCTGGGCATCAACCGCTTCCAGTCGTGTGCGCACTGCCACTTCTCCGGCACCGAGTACAGAGTGATGCGCGCGCGGGGCGGCTGGGACAACTCCAACAGCCACGCCCTGTTCGATCTCGTCGCGCAAGTCCGCGAGACCAGTACGAGCGCCCCGGTAAAGAGATCGTGCAGCGAGTGCCGAACGGACTTTGAGGCCATATTCCACCCGCCCACGCAAATCGTCACCCTCAGAACGTGGCATCATCTGGGACGAGAGGATCCGTCGGTGAAACTTGCGTCCAAGGCAGGGGGATCTGATGAGGTCGTCTCTGGCAATGTACCGGAGGATGCCCCAAAGCCCCATAAGCCGGGAGAGGCGATGAGGATGTACCTGCACGATCCGGAGGTACCCGGGTTAATTACTTGGTCTCGTTCGGGGTTGCCGTATGGCCCATATGGGAGTGTCATATGGGACTGACATAGGAAATTCACAGTCATGGCTGGCTGATCGGGTTTCGACTGATCTGGATGGCTGGATATAGTGTCACTGCTTGTCTGGCCAAGCTGTGTTTACGGGGATGTCATGAACTCATCGAATGCTTGAGCGAGAGGTTTTGGATGTATCTGACTTCAGGTCATAGCTAACAGTCTCATTATCTTTACAGTCCATCTCAGTCTCCATTGCATCAATGTGGCCCCTCCCTCCACCGCGATGCTGCCTCTTCATTAACTTCAAGTTGAGAGTTTCTCTGCTCTTGCATTCTGGCCTGAAAGTGATCCACACGGGGTCCTACATACTATCACGTAGGGCTGAGGCTATTTTGATAACGACGATAGCCAGCTAACCAAGATAGGCGCAAAGCGGTGTGGCAACTTGCAGGGGACTTTTGTATCTTGAATCGTACACGTCTTGTTTCAACGACATGGCAACTTGAACCGCATCTCATCTTGAGCTCAGGTTTGTGGTAATTGCTGATCGACTGTTCGCACAGCAGCGCGAAAGCGGAATTGTCTGGTAGGTTCTCATGTTGCGCTTTCATAGCTCGTGGCTCACAATCTGATCTTAGAGTCTATGTTGACACCAAGCTGTCTGCCTTCCCCCAGCGTCTTTTTGGCCATAAACCTGAACTCATGACGAGCCCGTGGGTCAGAGAGGTGGCTCTGGGCCTGGAGCGGTTCTATGCCAAGCTGACAGAGGCTCCTTACCTGTCACCTGATGACATCGAACACCCACCCTCCGGGGGGTGGAGTGACGCCCAGCTGGACGTCGATGGCTTGCGGACTACCCTAGGCAGATCGGATGCCGTCGTGGACCTCTTACGGCGTATTCCATACGTTCGGGATGTTGAGGCGGGCCCGAAAAGCGGGCAGTGGCCCATCTTCCCAAAGACCAAAGCCATGCGTTACTTGCGTGACAGCAGCTCGATCACATCGCGCGACGAGCTGCAGGGCTGGTATGAGCTGGTTCATCTGCCGCCAGATATCATCAGCCTGACGCATCCTGTCGGAGAATACACGCTTTATGGCCCGCAATGGTGGCTCGTGGACTGCAAGACCGGCCGCATCACCAGGTACGCGGGGCCGCCGCGTGGCGAGGCGTTGGCGGAAGAGTTCGACTCGGAGTGGAAAAAGGCACCGTCCTACGCCCCGGCCGACTTTTTCGAGGAAATGACCAGAATGGTGGGCAAAGACTACTATCCAGTTCCGGGCTTGGTGCCGAGTGTCGAAGCCGACTTCTGCACGCTTGATCGTCGAGAGTGGTCCTCGATATATCAGACCTACATGCTCGCAGTATGGCAGCACGGCCACGGTCCAGGGCCAAACTTCGACCGCGAGAAATGCCGAAAGGACTTGAAGACGTTGCTACTGAACACAGAAGAGCGTGAGTCGAAGAGACGAAAGATCGAGGCAACACGTCGCGAGTCTCGGCCACATCCCCGGCGGAAAACAGATCCTGCGGCGTACCCCGACGGCTACGACCGGGACGTGATTGTCAAAGGCCTGACGCGTTTCTATGAGACGTTGGCACAGATGGCCTACTTCCCTGCCTCACTCATTCAGTATCCGCCCGGCGGACGCTGGAGCGACGAGGCCTTCCTGCCGGCCGACAAGCTGCGGCTCCTCGGCTTCAATGACCGCGTCATCGACCTGCTGCAACACATTCCGTACATTGACGTCGACGAGACGCACGAAGACAATCTCTGGCCCGTCACCGGCCGCAGCGAGCCCCTGCGCTACCTTCAGGACAATCCGGGACTGAATGACGACTTGAACGAGAGCACCGCGTCTCCCGAAGATTTGTTCGCTGGCGGCATCTTTCCGTTTCCGCAGAATATGCCCGATGGGATGGTGCCCATCGTCGGCGTCGGCGGCGAGTACGTCGATGGGGGCGAGTGGTGGATCGTCGATACCGACGCCGGCACCGTCATCGTCTACGACGCCAACTACAAGCAAGTCGAGGATGCTCCCGATGATAAACCCTGGCTGTGGAGGCCGCCGCGCCCTGCAGGGCCTTTCTTTGACGGACTCGTCGACGCTCTCTACAATCTTGACCTGGTGCCCGTGCCTCGCCCCGATACAGAAATGCCCGAATACTATCCCGAGATCTGGGGGGAGATTCGGGAAGATGGCGAGGAAGATGATGATCGTGAGCTACAGGATCTCGAGGCTGAGGTATGTGCTTTTTCCAATTTATACCGTGTCTCGCGCTTTCTGGTGTGCAATCGGACTAATGGTGTCTTGAATGTATGTAGGAAGCTCGCGAAATCTACCGTATGCATGGGTGGCCGGACCTGACCAAGTTCCGGCGCCAGGAGTGCTACGACGCCTTGGTGAAGTTACGAACCCGACTGCTAGAGGAGGAGTGAGGAGATGATCAGGGGCCTCTATGATGTCCGGCGAAGGAAGCACAAGTTGGAAGGTTTGCGAGCATTAAATCAGCGTCCTCACCTGTACCTATCAATGGCTTCTGCGAGCGAGCGAGCGAAAACTGCAGTGGAGGCACGTTCCATATTATGTTTTTTACCAGACGAACAAAACACGGAGCCAACCGTCGCCCGACGCTCCTTGATGGCTCCGAGAACAACCCTACGAAGCCTCGGGCTTCCTGCCGTACACGACCTGGGAGCGGAAGTAGGGATGGAAGCGGTTCTGGTGCATCTCGCGGCGGAGGTGCGCCGCGTAGACGAGGATCTCCTCGCGCGTCCAGCCCTGCAGGTTGGCCATGAAGAGCACGGCGCCCTCGGAGTCCTGGTCGAAGGCGAGGCGCATGTACTCGCCAATCTCGGCGAGCTTGGGGTCGCGAGGCCACCCGCCGACAGGGCACTGTCGAGGGGAATATCATGTCAGCGGACATGATCGTCAGAGGGTCGAGTCTACGAGAGGCGAGGGGAACGTGGGGGACGTGGACGCACCTTGAAGTTCTTGACCTCAATGTCGACGAAGCCGGCCGCCTCCATAGCCTCCTTGATGATGCCGTCTTCAATGAGGGTGAAGGATCGGCCGAGTTTACGGCCGCCCTCGATGAAGAAGCGACCCCACTGGCCGATGGCAGTCTGGTCGTGGACGGTGTTGTCGTCGCTCGTCATTGTCACGCTGCCCTCGTGGCTCTCGAGGTAGCCGCCGGGCTTGAGCGTCTTGAAGGCCTGCTTCATGAAGGCGGTCCAGTCGGCGACGCTGCCGAGGAGCCAGCGCAGGTGAACGTAGTCTGACGAGTCCTCCTGGAAGGTCCAGTCCTGCGTGCAGTCATCAATTTGGCTGGGGCGGACGGAATGTCAGCATCGATGAAGAAGCCATGATGAAGAACGGTGCTTCGTACAATTGAACGTTGGGGGGCACCCAGCTGGGCTGGATGGGGGACACGTCGGTCCCGATGACCTCGGCGTCCGGGAACTCATCGGCAAAGTCGCTGGAGGCGCCCATCAGTAAGATACGTGTCACCATGGGGACGCGGGGTCTCACATTGCCCATATCCCTGTATGAGGTGAGTCTCGTCAGCTATGTTGACTGGACAGATTACGGAGGCCTTGCTCACCTGTACCGGTGCCGATATCGATGGCATTCTGAGAGAATATTCGTCAGCTAGCCCTTCGGCAGGTCCAGGCTGCAGCAGAGTGTACGGACCTGGATGTTCTTAAGAGGCGACAGATACAGCTTCCCGTCAAGCAGTAATGTCAAGACGTGGTGCCTGGGCCACTTAGTGAGCTCTTATCCCGGGGTTGACATTTTCCTCACTTACATGATGTCGAGTGCCTCATTCTGGGCCTCATCATTTGACCCCCTGGGCGGAATCGCATCAATTAGGAGCCTCCCGAATCTCTCACAGCTCATGCTTACCAGTACTGCGCATTACCCTGATCACTGTGGAAGGTTCTCCCCTGGATGGTCCTGTACTGCAGAATGCTCGATGCGACAGACGTGGAAGAGCTGGCGTTGCTACCGACGGCAGAGTCGGCGTCCGCGTCGTTGTCGTCGGCTTCTATCTGCGCCCAATGTTCCGCCGGAAGGATGCCAGTCGCCGCATCTGGGGGAGAGACAGCGTTCTTCGGGGATGACCCTGAAGACTTGACGGGCGAGGATCTGGATGAAGGCGACGCCTTTGGCTCGATGACCGTCTCGTTGCCACTCTGGGAGTCCGCCATTGTTCAAACTGGGAAGAAGGCGCTCAGTCAAATAAGAGTTCACACGTGGCCCTGATGACTTCAGGCGATTCGACACGATACGGCGGCGGCAGATGCGCAGGTGCAGTCAGAGCTAACAGAAACATGGGACCACAAGTTAAAGAAGTTGACGGTCGCTACATGATCTCTCAGCCATAATCCTTCTTCTTTACAGAGGCGGGGGTGCAGGGGAGTTGCCATCCCGTCCTTCCCGTCCTGCATCTCGTCGCCAACGGAAGGTTCTTTGCGAGCAGTTGGCAAGGACATGAACTGTTCCTGTCCAATGGTGGCGCTGAAGGATGCCGATCCCGTGTCGCCCAGGGCTCGTCTGGATGTTCGGTCTGCACCTTGGACTGGGCGCTGCGTTGCCACGACATTGGCCGGACATGAGTGTACATGTACTATGAGGACATAGTTCCCACATGGGTAAATGCGGGAAATGGGAAGAACTGGCTTGTAGTATTCATAGACATGCGAATGGAATAGGCCCGAGTTGCAGAAGGTGGTGCATCATCGGTGCCACACAACAAGTCTTCGAGCGGGTGGGTGTGAATGGATGATGGAGGCATGGGTCGAAGGCAGAGAAAGTCGAGTGAGAGCACGTGCCCGATCAGGTGATCAGCTGAAAAGTCATGACTAAGGCTCGGGACGCGGACACCGTCCATGTCCGTGCGTATAATCCTGCTGTACCCTTCTCACACTGCCCTCCTCCATCCTTTCTTCCATCGTCTCGTCTCGCAAATGGGCGTCAGCCAAGGCGCCGTCATTGAGCCATCCCACTTTCCCAGTTTGTCCGTTCCGACTGCCGACAAGCAGCGAGCGACAGTCGGGCAGTCAGCAGCAGGTCCTTTGCCAGCCAACAGTCCGCACCGTTGCACCCGACCGCTTCCTGCGAAGCCGGCGTGCGTTGAGACCGACCCGGTTCCTTTAGCCTTATCATCGGCTGGCAGCTTGGGGCGGGCGAACTTGGTTCTGATGACGACAAGCGCCGTTTCCAATATAAGCGATCATGTTGGCATGTCGCTGTGGACGGCGCTGCCCACTGGGCTGATCTGGATGTGCCGACAGCCGAGAGCACTGTCATTACACTCTTTCTTTTGTCTGGCGAAGGAGTCGATAGTGAGGGCATCGAGACCTTGAACAGCTGGACGACAGCGCATCCTTTTCGAGGCCCGCCAGAGTCTGGACTCTCGATGGAAGCCATGTGAGCCCCCCTCGGACAGCACGAGACAAGCTCTCCGCGTACCTACACAGCCCGCCTGTCCTGCAGCTTCCCGGAAGAAGCCTATTCGATGCCTCACGGCTTCCTGTCTTGTCTCGGAGCCCGAGGGGGTCAGGACCCAGTTTGCCAGGACTGCTTCCCCAGTTTCTGCCAGTCGCTCTCGGAGTCGTTGCCCTCCTCGAGGATGGAGCCGCTACGGATCGGCTGGCGGCCCCCTCCTTCGGAGCCCACCAGGTCGATCCCTTCCTCCTCGCTTTGCCTGTTGCGGTCAATCAGCCATCTCCCAACCGTGAATGCCCTGCACCAAGCCACCATCTGACTGCAGAGAACTCCCCACTCCTGTTGCGTGTCCAAGATCTTGGGCGCCTCAGAGCACTACGTAAAGGACCCAGAGGACCCTGGAACTCATCGGCGGGAGATCAGAGCACACTTCCCAGGAACATCGATCGACCTTACGACTCGCGCGCTCTACACTAACACCAGAAACATAAGACAAGACGAGACAGCCGCCAGTTCGTTCAGTTTGCACCACACCACTTCGGCGGCCCAACCTAAACCCACTTGACTCGAACCCCGACTGCCCCGACTGATTGACGACTCGAACCTCGTCCCGTTCACCCACGCGATTGTCCTTCTCGTCTTCTCTCATGCGAAATACCTTGCCGAGGTTCTCACGGGAAATCGACGACGACCTTTTCACACCACTTGAGACTCCCTTGGAGACAACCACGAATCGAGGAACGGTTAATTAAAGAAAGCCGGCAGTCCGTGACCTCATCGAACACATCCCTGTCAACACCGACATCGCCTTGAATCCGATCGGGCCTTCCGCTTCCTTTGTCTGCCCGCCTTTTCCAACTGCCACTCTCCTTCTCTCGACTTGAAACAATTCGAGAGATCACATTCGGTCCGCAACACACATCTCTCCGTCGCATTCAACCAATTCAACAAGATGCCGATTCGAAACCCCTTCACCCGCCGTCCGGGCCCCACGGTTGTCAGCACCGAGGATGGCATCGAGCGGAACCCTTCGCATCCCGGCTTCGAGAAGGTCGACACAGTCGGCTCCAAGGTCTCGTCGCTGAGCCTTGCGAGCTCCAAGAGCCGCGACACGGGCGACTACAAGATGAGTGGTGAGTTCTTCATCGCCTTACCTCCTCCCAACCCTAGCCAATCCCCTAGGGGTGAAGCTCAGGCGCAATCCCTCGAACATGTTGACTTACATTCATCTGTGCACCCCAGTCGTCAATGACAGCGGTGTCTATCTGCCGGTAAGCGAGATGCAACCCCAATACCGCGATACTTCCCTCCCATGACGACAGTACTGACTGCCCCCGGTGCAGCCTTCGCCGACCGAAGAAAAGAGTCTCTGGCCCAACAAGTACCTGAGTTCCGCACGCAACTCGACCGACACCCGCAACAGCATCGGCGACATTGAGCATTTCTCCATCTCCCGCGAGTCTTTTGACTCGTACAGGCGGTCTTTTGTATGTTTCCCCTCAAACCCGGGCCATCCGAGCGCGGCAGGTTATTGACTCGCCCTCGTCCAGGACATCACCGCCCGCTCCCCCATGCCAAACAGCGACATCCCCACGCGCCAATCTCTCGACTCGGCACGCTTCCCGCGCATGCACCGGTCGGCCTTTGATCGCAAGCAGATCCCCGACCACCCGCCCGTCGAGGAGTCTGGCTTCGAGGATGTCGGCCTCAACGACGAGACCAACAAGCACGGCAAAGACGGGCAACCGGCCCAGCGCAAGAGAGGTCTGTTCGCCAGGTTCGGCGACTCGAACAACGCCGAGAACCAGCCGATGAGCCCCTCGGCGCAGGCAGACAGCGGCTTTTCGCGATTTCTACCTGGGCGCAAGCGGGGCCAGAGCCAGAGCGGCGGCCAGGGCGCCGAGCTGGGCAGCATGGAGCGGCCCAAGACGGGGACGCAGTCTGAAGGCCAGGAGATGCAATGAGCCTGCATTGCACCAGGTGTCCCGACACCATGAAGCGCGGCCGTCGCTCTAGGAACGGCGAATACTGCGCCAGACATTGCGCATGTACATACACTTGGGACTCATGGCGTTTTATGGGCGGATTCGGGGAGCCCCTCATGGCTGGCAGGCACGGCTTGAAAGGATGCTGCCCTGCACGCCGATCGGCATGTTGGGGCGTGACGAGGAAAAGAAGCGCCCGTCGCTACACGATGTTTTTTTCTACCCTGCCCACGGATTAGAGGGCCGGCGACACTCGCTAGATGTGCGCGCGTTGGTTTCTGGGCAGACCAGACAGTAGCAGAGACTGCATCGGTCTCTATAATGGTAATGATCATGATTGTTCGACAATTGCTGGCGAGGAGAGAATTGCGTGACTGTTGGGGGAAGAGAGACGAAAAGATCGGTTCGAGGAACAAATGAGGCCCAGTCGCCGACAGCGGAGAAGCATCACGACGCCTCATGGCGCCATGGTTCACCCACGCCCTTGAGTGACACATTTGACAAGCGGGCTTCGCGGTTGACGTGATCTCTGCCATGCACTTATGGCACGAGGACCCAGCAACTAAATCGCGGACAGGTCCATTGAGGGCCCAGGACGAGGCCGGAAGAGGGCGACGGCAGAAGAGAAAACCCCACATGGCGGGATTTAGAAGATTCATGTCCCGGTGATTAATAAACTATCGCCATTCCCACGACTGGACGACTCACCCACTGCCTCGCTCCGTGAACCGAGCCTCATAGATTGTAAGTCCACCTCACTTCAGGGTTCTGACACTGAGCCTCGCTGGATCATTCATCTCTTGGCAAGTCTAACAAGATCATAGAGACACGAAAGTTCTCACTCCGCTACCATGGCCGACGACTCTGCCAACGCCTCGCTCACCCCCGGGGTCGATGCCCTGAGTGACGTTGTCGCAAAGGTCGGCATCAGCGACTCCAAGACCAAGACGAAGAAGCAGCTCTCGCTGGCTTCACAGACGGTTCATGCCGATGACCACATCAGCGCCCACCGTGCCATTGCGCCGGCGCTGCACGTCTCGACCAACTTCAGCTACACCCGCAACCCGGATGAGCTGCGCAACTGGGACAACACGGATGTACGTGATTCCAGCAGACCGGGAACTTATAAAGGACTCAGTCCTCACTAAGTGACCGAGCACTACAATGCAACCCCGCTGACTTGCCTCCAGCCTGCCGCCCCTCTCGACTCGCACATCTACTCCCGCGACTCGGCCCCCAACACCACCCGCCTCGAGGCCATCCTCTCCTCCATCCTCAACGGGCCCTCCCTCACCTACGCCTCGGGCCTCGCGGCCTTCCACGCCCTCCTCGTCCGCCTGAACCCGCGCCGCATCGTCATCGGCGACGGCTACCACGGCTGCATCGGCATCGTCCACATGATGACCCGCCTCACCGGCCTCGAGGTCCTCCCCCTCCCCTCCCCCACGGACCCCTCCGGCGACAACCTCGTCTGGTCCCGCCTCCGCCCCGGCGACGTCATCCACGTCGAGACCCCCGTCAACCC